>JAQIXX010002785.1:0-22551 GCA_034700605.1 Willowsia nigromaculata | reverse complement strand
CGTAGATTTGCACAGCTTGTTGGGACCTTAACATCAAATAATACCCAAGCAATAGATAGACCACATACTTATTCTGCATAAGGCAACGAACAGCATGGGATCCAACACGGAATACTCACCATTACCTTCCTCTACACAAATCACCATTCCCTGAAGACAACCTTGAATGTGGTACGTACGCAATTCAAGAAACACTCGAAAGACTTCATAGCTGATTGTATGAAAATGTGCAGAAATAAGTTCACGCACTCTGAGATATCGGTGATGAACGAAAAAATACAATTTTTATTACGAAATTCAATTAGCCGCAAAGTTTTCTCATGTATGTAGTTATACCTTTTTTTAGTAAGTAAATCATAATACAAGTCAAACGCCGGTTAGGACTAAAAAAAATATTGGTGCAACATTTCCCGTTCGATTCCAAACTCGAATACAAAACACGATCCTGAGATGGTGAACTTATATACCAATATCAAGGGTGACGTGGTATATGAAAACCATCACTTAAAGGAACAAATAAATAATTTATGTTAAATTGGCGCATGTCACATACCAGATCAGTTGTGGTTTTGAACCGTGATTTTTTAAAAATCTTTCTAAAAATCCACAAATTCAATCTGGTGACTACTATTTGTATCTATAACGAATTGTGTTCTTAAAATCATTTCAGTCAATTTTGATTTCCAATTTTCATTTGCTCGATAGAATCAGAGTAGTTATGTGTATGTTTGTTTTTATTATTTTGTTTTGTAGTCTAATCTTGGTTAAAGTATGGCTAATTGATCAAAGAAATGAAAATGTACTGTTTTACTAATTAAGTAATTAATATGTATTTACTCTGACTAATTTAACTGTAGTTAATATAGTATATATTTTTACTCATGTCACTTGTTGGAAAACAGTAATTCTGAAACGAGCAAGACAATAAAATCAATCAATCAATCAATCAAAAACACGAGACATTAAAAAATGCCACTGCGTGCTCAGTCCTGAATAAGTACAAAAATTTGTTGTAATATAGTTTATCTGCATTACTTGCGTCTTAACTTGTAACTCTATGCATGCACAAGCTATTTATCGCAGATGAAGATGTGCTCGCATTGAAAATCTTTCATGTGCTTTAGGAACAGAAACAGTAGGTCTGGGGGCTCTGAGCCTACTATGACTACCGACTATGAGCAGCAGCGCAAAAAGTTCACATGAAGTCGGGAGTAAGCATCCAAAACTTATCTCATTTTGTCCAGTTGACTGAAACAAGCGTTTAAGAATGGAAGCATCCAAACAAATAAATTTTATATAATAAATCTGTAAAAAAATTACGTTAGTGATTTTTGTCCTTCTTTCGCTCAAATTCGTTTTTCAAGCTTAAGTGACTGACCTAAATTTCCTAAAAAAAGAGAAGTTTGTTCAAATGTAAGTTGTGATGTTTAATGGGTCAAAACATAGCAACTGTGAATGTGAGGTGATTCATTCAAACTGAAGTATGATTACTGGACGTTCTGGAGTAAAACACCTGGTATGTTGCGTTGCTTTGTCATTCATCGCAAGCATTGTATGTATAATCCCTCTTATTAGCATTAATTTGTACACAATATAACGACATCACTCAAATCTATAACTTGTTCAGGACATCATAAAACCGCAAGACTGCTTAAAAAATTTTATATTCGATTTTCTGCAGCTTTTTGTAAATGCTGCGTCGAGAAAGTATTTTTACTTACGAATTTTTGCTCACGTCTAAGAAATTAACGTTACACAAAGCAAAAAGTTCTCCGGTACCTGACTTCACAAAAAATAAAACTTTAAGTAATTTCAGAGAACCAATTAAGCAACATATTCCATGCTATTTAAAAGAAACAATTTTGCATCCAGAAGTAAAATTATATTATAAATTCGGTCCAGCCACTGAAATGGTTTATGAATTTTTATTTTAGTTATAATAACTGTGTGATTTTGTGACCTTGATTTTTCATGACCTATATTTGTTAAAAGAGAAATTTTGTGAATAAGAGGAACGAGAAACAAAAACCATGCATTATTCAGTGGTGAGAAATGCATACAGATTTACAAAATAATAAGTTTTCTGTAGTTTTATTTATTATTGGATAATTTTAATTCTTCATAGATTAAGGATTTTCAAGACAAGTTTATTTCAGTGGTAATTTGAAAGAAAGTAATAGGGTAAATCAAAGAAACATTCAGAAAAATAGTGATATATATATTGTGTGACTTTGATTAAGATTGGGTTGGGTAGAGATGATTATGAAAATTACCGTTTAGGCATTAGGGGGGAACATCTTTGCAGTAAAAAAATTTTCACCCGAAATATTACTGCTTTGAAATATCAACGTTTTGTTAATTTGTGGAAGTAAAATACATGGACAATACGTTTTTTATATAAAGGTAATACTTTTAACGATCTTGGAAATTGAATGAATTCCAAATGCTTTTTAACATTATCTTCAATCTCCTCATTTTACTGGCTTGCTAATTGAGCTGTTATCTACCCCATTCATAACCCATATGAATTGCGTCAGTGTTGCTGGAGTTTATTTGTATTTTGCACTGGTTTCCCTACAGAACTTAATAGGATGAATATCCATAATCTTAATTTCTAAATTTAACCACCATTTACAAGATACATTTACCTCAAGATACATTTTCCTGATGTTGGCACCACAAATCTGCCAAAATGTTGGAGGAACCATATCCAACCAACTTTTAGAATATACTTTGAAAGGTGCAATTCTTGATGGTGAACTCCCCCTCCGCCCTCATTAGCTCCAGAAAATCGGAAACTCCTTTTGTCGCTCTTCCATAAAAGTTAGATATCTTCACCTCAGACGCAACTTGCCGCATGATGACGCTACTTTCTTCACGCCATTCTTTACAGCCCTGGCGACAGGACTTGAGGTCATTCAGGCCCAATCTCTTGAAAACCAGTCGGAGAACCTGAAAAAATTAAGAGTACGAAATGGATGTTATCACCTGCATAAATGCATAAGTGCACCTTGTAGAAAAAAAAGTTCTTGAATGAAAAGCCTGTTGATATTTTCCTACCCAACTGAACAATGGTTAATTCACACTTTTATTTATCATTTGAACGAAATTTACCCATCAAACTCAAGTAAACCCACTTTTCCTACTATACAAACGCTTGCTCAACTCTGATAAATAAATAACACAGACATTATCCTCATATCTTTAAATCTTTATTTACTCCTACTTTATCAGTTCCACGCCTATTCCAACATTAAGTTGATATAATCGTTTGCAGATTGGTTAATTATGGTTAATAATGGAAGGTACAACACTTCAACAGTTATAGTAGAACTCAGAACGACGCGTTTCGAAAAAGTTTAATTCATCATCAGGTTCTACAGATAAATACAAATTTAAATATTATCAATAAAATGCACTGTCTATTTTAAAAAATTGGAACTTGAATCACCTTAATTATTTACACATAATAGTTAAAACTAGTACAACGGTTATAAAAGGATTACAATTTGTTATTAAATTACCTGTTCTGTCGTCTGTAGAAATTGTTACTATTTTATAAATAATTTTAATTGTTCTACATGGCTTCTTATTGTTTTGACTTTGGCTTGAGATATGATTTAGAGCTCTGTTTGTATTCTCTACATTGACAAAAAAATATGTAAACGAAAGGAGAAGGCTAGTTGCCACTTGTGTAACTCCGCTCAGCTCGTCTTTCTATGCTATTTGTTATTGCTCCCATTTGGTCTGGGATGGTGAATGCAAAGTTTGCATTAATGTTGAATGCAAGCTTTCTAAGTCTCTCACTACTGCATTGGTTTAAGACGGTTTGTATCTTATTATGAATAGTACTCTTCATTTGGGGAATTTTATAATTCATTTTCATTCTCTAATTGAATTGCTGAATTGCATTACCCAACAGTACATTATCTATTTCTTTATCACGTTGGCTCAATCCTGGGTGATCATGTGTAAATAAAACGGGCAATGCATGTTTGATGTTCGTTACACAAGAAGGTGAGAAAACTGCACCATTGCATTCACACGTTTTGGAAAAGTTGATTTTAAATTTAAATAACTATACAAACGTGAAACTTTCTGCCACAATTAAAAGCTTCTTAATATTTTGGTATAAATCCATCAACATTTTAAGCCTCATTAATCGTATGTCAATCTTTTCGACAAGAAGATTTCTTAAAGTTGACAACAATCAAAATTTCAAGTTACACTTAAACATAATATCATGTTTCGTTTGTTGGCTTTATAGCCAAAGTGCGGAAATATTGAAGCTCAAATTAACACAAACTAAAGACTATAGGTAAGAAAATATATAGCATATCGCCAGAGTCATTTTCAGACACTTGAAAATGATTCCAAAACCACATTCAGCGTTTAGCAGGTAAGGAAAAACATAAAAAACTATTGAGAATAATCTTATTCCAAACTCAATTGTCACAATGTTAGCCTTGATTCCATTTGTTCACCGTAAGCAATGACTTAAATAAACCAAACTTAACCAATATAAGAACATTAATGCATTTCAAGGCCATCGTCGGTAATTTGAAGCCCTCAAGCAAGCAAAATCCAATAAAAGCAGAACAATTATATTCGTTCATTTAAGAGCTATTTTATTTGAATTAGCTTTGCTCTTGGTTGTATATCAGTGGAGATAAGGCAAAGCGGCACAAATAGCGGTGAAATGAACTGAAATCTTTTGATTTTCTTCTGAATTTATTAACGCATTTTTGGAATAATGTAAAACTTATATGGTAAGTGATGTTATGAGAAAATAAATCTTGTAAGTACATATTTCTTGTCAATCTTTCGATTTTTTGCATGAAATACGCTTTGCAGTACTTGCACATTTGAATGCAAAGCTATCCTTTAAACTGGCTCAATTTAAAGATAAATGTGATATCAATAAAGCCCACTAGGATTACTATGAGATAACTATGCGAATTATTCATACTTTTGAGAGACACTCATCAGTGGTCTTTGCGATCATATTTAACATGAATCAATGACTATATTCACCAAATTACAATTGAATTGCTTATTGCAAGAAAATGTATGATCTGGAAATAAAAATCTGCTTTTAATTTCCATATGAAAACGAATACATGAATTATCCAAATTTGCTCAGTTTTTTAATATTTCAGCAGTCATAAGTAAAAAGCTAACATGTTGGAGTTCAAGCTAAAGTAAATGAATGAGCAGACTTAATTAAGAAGAGTCAATAAGCTTGAAAGGGATTTCGTCACGTAGTTTCAGAGAGATTTTTTATTTCACAGACAAGTGATTTTTTGAGGCAAATGAGTTTATGTGTGCATCTGAAAGAGCAGAAAATTTCCACTCGATTGGTGTATGCATCATCTTCTCAATGACTTAAACGTGGCGAAAAGTACAAGCCCCTAAATTCGACCAAGCGCTTTCTGGGAATAAAAATCATCCTAGTAATTCTCTAATAATTCAAGATTGTGAATGAACAAAGAAAAACAAATTCCACGATGAAAATCATAATTCGTTTTTTCATCATGGCACACTATCGAGAGATTAACATGGCTTCAATAGTTCATTTTTAATTTGACAAACTCATTGATGTTTTATTTGCTCCTATAAACAACATAAAAGAAAAGCACCATTACTTAAAACAAAGTTTTTTCACTTGTAATGTTTGGGATGTTGAGAGCCATTATAAGTTACAGACAGTTAAAAATAAAAGATAACAATGGTATGCATTTTAGGAAGCTTGAAATCTTCGAAGCTTTCTTCATCTAATTTTTGCAGCTTTTCCCGTTCTCAAATCCAAGCTGACAATGATGTGGAGCAAAGGAGCCATGGGTGGTGGTGGTGGTGGAGCCTCGTAGTCCACCCAGACAATTATTTCCCCCTCCATCATACCTTGCTCGAGAGTTCTCACCATCTTCACACGATGATAGCAGCAGCGTGTACGAGAAGAGCTTGGAAATTTTGGAATTGCATAATACGCGAACTGGTGCCTTCAGAAAGTTCTAATAATTCACATCTCATAAAGAGCCATGTCGCATAATCGAGTTTTCATAATGGTTATTTGTCATAAAGGTACATTTTCGCATAAAGCAAAAGTTCGTATAAATTTGAGTTCTCATAATGCAACTTTCTCATAATATCAAATATTGAAAAACAACTGATTTATAATTTCGAAAATAATTTATCTCTTTATAAGATGTAAGCTTTTGTTCTGCACAGTCCTATTTACTATCACATTTTAAAATCAATATTAGAATGAAGGATTCAAAAAAATGTTATATAACGAGTTTTTGTACTCCCAGCTTTATCAATATTTTGAAATTTGGAAGCACTAAATTTTATAAAAAATTATTATTAGAATATTATGGGAATTGACCCTTTATGCGAATGAGGCGTAATGCAAAATAATTCGTTATGAGAGTTTGCCATTATGAAGATTCACATTATGAGAACATGTATTTACGAGAATTCCTTTTATGTGAACTTTCCTCAGATTCTCGATATGGTATGCTTGGCTAACTGAAAAAGGCCAAAAATCCATGAAAGGAAACGATTTTCAATGAAATGGTGACACCAAAATTAACTTGAGATGTCTGGCTCCCTAAAAGAATTTTTATGTCAGTGCAAATAATGTTTTATACTTGTACGCCTGGCATTGTGATGTGGGCTTGAATATATACTGTGCAGTTCAAACACTGTTTCATTTAAGACGCTGAAATAATCTGAAAGAAATCTGCTTTGACGTAGCAATTTCAGCTTTTATCATGTTTATTGAAGAGCTCATTCGGTTATTGCAACGACTACAGCTTAAAAATTGTCCTCAGCAAAAATATGAATTACCGCCACCAATCAAGTAGAGATGAAAATAGCAACGTTGTTAACCAAAATGTAGTGATACCTGTAATTCTGGCTGTTGTTAGCTTTTGTGGAGGCATTTTAAATCCAAGCGAAAATCAATTAAAGTGAAAATAAGTCTGTACTTAATAAAGATTAATGTCGCTATGCTCACATAAGCTATGTCTTAATGTGTGTTCCCACAGAAAGTGTTTCATGAAGAATAACTGGGTTGAATTATGTTCAATTTTAACTTCTTTAAAAAATCAAACTTTTATGTGAGCGTCGTGTAATCATGGAAAATTTTGAACCATTTTCAGTTTGCTAAATTTTCATGGGTATTTTACTATGAATATGATTTTGAATGCCATAATCATTATTCTTGTGTAATCGAAGCATCAAATATCACACCTATTGGATTTTATTTTGTAAATGGGTTACTTGTTTGGAAAAGCTTTAGCAGGATGAACAGTGGCAAGCATTCCAAAAGTTCCAAAATCAACGAGAAAATAAAATATGCATACATATTAGGTATCCATAAATATACTACATTACTATATTATTATGTCCCATACATATTCCGACTTATCAGTCATACATATAGTCAGTAATATTGAATAATCTTTCCCAAAATTTGTAAAATGAAGTGATCAAAATGAATAAAAATGGGTTATAAATAATTTAAAACTTTTAAAGGGTACAATGACTCTCTTGTTAATTTCAAAATAAAGTAGTCATCACAAAACAAACAAAACGCAAAGACTTCGTTCTCTCAATCTGCGTAAAAAATCATAGATTTTATCTCATATTTGTTATCAGAACCTACCTCTAATGAATAACTCCAAAATATCAGAAATCAAATATGTATACAATCAATTTAGATTAGACACCGATTCTCAGTTATCATCAAGTTGCCATGGAGAGTAGTCAATCGTTCCGCCCAGAGACTCCCACTTCTCAGACATTTGTAGACGCCTACAAATTAAATTTTTCATTAAAACTTTTAGAAATGAAAACAATTGACATGAATTAATCTACTCCATTTGCATGGCATCCCTTCCCAAAAAACGATGCTTAAGCACCAGAGCTTTCAGTTTGGACATTTTAAGGAATGCAAAATGAAACACCAAATTGGAAATGAGGGGTGTGTGGGAGGGAGCGGTAATGTACTCATTTTGAGCATTCCAAGCTTCGCGCATTGACAATGTGTCCAACTCTAAAATTGAATACACATACGCTTATTATATTTCCCGCAGTCGTTTTAAAATAGAGTGCAGTAATTGAAATTAAAATACCACTCACTCTGTAAATTACTGAGAGCCGGAAGATTTTCCGAATCCAATTGAATGTTTCCCCAAAACTCAGGATTCTCCCGGAGTCCTGCGACCACTTCAATAGGGGCACCGATCAGAAGGTTGTCACAAAAGTTGGAATTGAGGTCACGTGAGCTCCCAGCAACTTCAAGGCCCAAAAATCTGAGCTGCATCATCTACATGAAAATGTACTTCAATCCGACTGCCTGTGTAACGACAGAAATCGTTATTTCCAGCTTGCAAATGTTTGGGAAAGCTAGCTGGAGCTGTTGAATTTCCGGAACATCAAGGTTCACTGTAAAGTGGAACCAGTCCTTGGGACTATAATATTCATCAACTGCCCCCACACAGAGTGTCTCCACACCTGGGAATACTGTATTTTCAGTCCATCTTTGAAGCACAGGAACCGTCTGACAGAGAATTTGAAGGGTTTTAAGTGCTGGAAGAAATTTGTGGGAAGAGGTGATTCCATTATTCAGTTCACAGTATGTGGTATGCATTACTAATTCTCCGAGGGCTTTCATGACTGAAAGTCGAAGGATGTTGGAATCTTCAACAAGACCATGATTGTCGTCTTATCCGAAGGACCTGCATACAATCTTTCAAGTTGTCCAGAACCTGAAATAGCAATTCATCTTTTAATGGAGGGCTGTGGACGATCAAATGAAGTTCTCGCAAATTTGGAGCACATTCCGAACAAGGAGACCTTCCAATGTCTGGCTTTCCATTGTGCATTTCAACCTCAATTTTGTGAGACTGGAGGGTAGAGAAAGGTGCTTGCAATACCTTGGAATCTCGGGAACACTTCTAGCTACCCCTTTGATCTCCAAATTGTGGAGAGTTGGGGTGTGGTGAAGCAATGAATTAAGAAGATGACTCAATGCCAAGCTACCAGCAACTTTCTCTCTATCCGTCAAAATTTCTACTAACCTATTAGAGGAAATCACAGTCAAACTAGTCAACTTTGGAAATCTGACTGCTGGAAGGATGGAGGAAAAGGAAGCTCCTCCCAACGAAAACATTAGCTCCAGATTCAAAAGCCCATCGCCACATTTTCTCCAGCAGCGGGAAAAACTTTCGACATTTTCGTCACGGAAGAAATCCTCCAAAAGTTTCAGCTTGAAGGTTGGCACAGATTTACGAGTTTTCATGGCGTCCACTTCTGACTCGCTTTCTTTACTCGAAGAGAATGCGATGCTCACGCAAAGAAAACATTGCACTCCAAAATGAAGAACGACGAGCAAACATTTTCAGAAGTAGAAAGCAGGCATGAGCTTTGGCAGTCGGAGGATAACATATATGCATGTTCTTATTCTACTTTACTTTACAATCTTGTATGACTAATAAATGCTCTTAATTTCTATTCTAGTAAACAGAAGAAAATTTGTCATCAGGTTTTATGCAATCCTTTTAAACTAAAAAATGTATCTCTTCTTCATTGTGATGTCATGTTCATTCAAACTACAGTAACGGAGAAATTAAAAAATAACATAAGTCCCAAAATTTGTTAATGTTCCGGCAGAAATAAAGCACAGCTCGCATTAAAATGTTCCATTCAAAAATATGGTATAATAATTACACATGTCTTCAGGCTACCATTCCAAGGCCACGTCAATAAAGTTTATTGCTTAGATTCTTTGCTTCTTAAATACTATTTTATTGGTGGCGGTAATTCCCAAATTTGTTCTTGAAGTAACCACATAAGTTTTAGAAAACATTATAAAAGCCAAATTTACTGCGTCAAACGAGGTTTCTTATATAATATTTTAGCATCTCGAATGAAACTTCTGACTCAGATGTACAGTACCAGATTGAACATCTGGTACTGTACATAGGCAAATGAAGCACAATGTTGCGCGTTCAATAATGGAGCATTGTTTGCCGTATCATAAAAAGTATATTTTAGGAAGCTAGACAGCTCAAGTTACACTTAGTTAGTGTCGCAATTTCATGGAAAATCATTTTCTTTCATGGATTTTCAGCTTTTTTGTCAATTAGCCAGGCTTAATACATGGAGATTATACCAGAGATAATTCTGTCCAACAGGAAAATAATAAGTTCGCCTTTCTGTGTAAAGTTTTGCAGTCATAGACAGTTGTCCATTTAAAGGATCTCTAAATTATTATGCTACACAGATCTTTCTGTAAAACCAATTACTTTTATTTGTTTGGAGTTATTCAAAATCAAGTATTTGCTGAATTTTCTTTTTCATGCCAATGCGAGGGATAGATAATGAATGAATGCCTCAATGCAAAAAGAAATGTAGAAAGATATATGCGACTAGTAAATATAAAAAAGTAAGACATTTTTATTTAATAGTATGTATTCGCTTGCAAAGTTATATAACATAACATATGAATGGTTAAAAAGTGAAGTGTACATAATGACAAATTTGAAATCCGAAATTTTTAAAATAAAAACAGATTCAATCAAATCATGTACAGTGCATTCTTTAAGGAAAGATTTAATGTAAGCTTGTCATGGAAAGTGACAAAAATTTTACATGAAGGCTGCGTTAGTTTGAGTTTGAACTTTATTTCAGTCTTATAAAAATAGTTGCTACACCTATGGATTGTCATTTTATATAAAATTAGTTCATGGCTAATTACGTAACAGGTCTAAATATTTGTAATTTGAAGGCTTAATCTGTCAACATACTTGTAGTCACGTATTTATTTTTCTTCTGTACAAAAGCATTATCACCTCAAGTGGCACTATGCATCACATTTCGTAATGCAAGCTAATCAACCCAATATTCAGTAATTAGTTAATTTATTGTTAGGGAACACTATTTAGCGTAAGTGCCTACTATATAAACGTATTTTTATAACTATTTAAACGATGATAATAATAAATGTTTTAACAACTGTGAACTCCTATAATGTAAATTTGTTATTTTATGCTTGTAATTTGTCATGATGTGAGTTAATTTTTCTACTATTATAGCATATTTCGCAGACTTTTAAAGTTAAAGTTGCGTTAAGGTACACAAAGTGCTATAGCAAAAAAATTCATCCGAAACTAAATTGTGAAATTTGAAGAAAATAAATCCATATTTATTTTCTTATTTTGATTGTAACGACGAAATATTATTGTTATACATTTATCCTTATATGATTTCCGTAAATGTATTTTGTGTAAGATACATTAAGTACTTATCATTTATTTAAATTAAACACAAACTTGTACTCCATTCCCTCTGAAGTCCGAATTAGTAACGAAATTTTGCATTCACCCAACGCAACACGCTGCGTCCCTTCATAACTACCTTATTTTTCCAAGACCAAAAAAATAGCTGAAAGTGTGCCTTGATTTTGGCATACATCTCTAACATTATGCAAAGCAATCCAGCTAATATTCCAACTGCATAGGCAACAAAAATAACGATTGCATTCGACTTCAGTGACACTGTGAAATCTGACATTTCGTCGCTAACATCTGACAAATCCTTATCTCTTATTGCATTTCTAGATTTATTTCGCGAGTTTTTCTGGGTAAGAAATGAATTTGTTTCCTTTATGTAATGAGCAATACCTGAAGACCAAATCGATTTATATCGATTTAGAACCCAAGGGTCTCCCCAAAAGCTAAAAGCCCATCCTTTGTAATGTGCAGCATGTTTTTTTTCACTTCTCGCAATAATTGGATTGCTAGTTGTGCGTGCTTGAACCACGTCTCTAAATTTATCCTCCATGGCGTCCAAATTATCTGACCAATCCACTACCGCTACTTTACCACATATATTTTGTCTGTTTTGCCAATCAGATGGCCAGTCTCTGTTTCTCAATATTTCTGCATGTTGCCCAATCTGATATATTAATCTCTCTTCTTCTCCTCCGTTTAGAATCGCATCAGGGTTTTTTGAAGTATTTAGTAGATAACCGAATTCAGAATGCGCGAGATATTTTTGTACACTTTTGGGGGCCTTTTTATACAGATTACTAGAGCATGCCCGGGAGCAATAAGAGAACTTACTTGAAATTTCGAATGTATAGTTCATTAGCAAAATTTCTTGGAACGTTTTATAAGTGATGATTTTCTTTGGGGCTGTTAAATCTCCTATATTATCTCCCATATAGAAATATCAAATTATGAACATAGAACATATCCATAATTGAACTGGTATTGCAAAGCGGTGAACCTGAATTTCAGTTCCTTGAAATAGGAATATTCTGAAGGATGCCAATATAGACTCAAGTATGATATAAACTATTTCCGCAGTTGACATTTTTTGTTTACTAAGCCTGCTATTATATAGGCTTGTAGTGTATGCAGCCACCATAAGAAAAACAGTTGCTGTAATTAGTACCCAAGTTGGCAAATCAAACGCGGAAACATAGCCCAGAAATGATATTCCGTGTTCCCTGTAACCTCCATCACATGTCAAATACTGTAAATACACATAATTAGTGATTAATGTAGGGAACCACTCACAGTTAGTATGAACGCCAGGAACCCGGCCATCAAGCGACGTTTGATCAATTGACACGTTGTTTGGAACTCCTGCAAGTAGCAGCTGATAATCGGTCCATTCTTTGACTTTAGCAGAATCCATTCCCTTCATATACCGAGTTTTCAAGTGAATTTGTGTGTTAAACACTTTTGTAAGAAAAAAGTATCCATTTTCAAGTGCATGCTTTACGTCAAAAGCTGATACCTTTATCCAATTTAAATCATACCGGGATCCATAATATATGCAGTACTGACAGTACCCATAAACATCTAGGGTTTTGACTGAAATCAAAAACTTGGGAGGATACGATTTATCGTGTCGATTTTTATTGTCAACGATTTTTTAAAAACCCGATGCTATGCCAAAAAGCATATGTGAACTAATTTTGGTTTTTCCTGCTGAAATAATTCCAATATGAATATCGTAAGGTCGAGAGTAGCCTTCTGAAACACTTTGTGATAGTTGGTAATGCGCTACACGCGCTATTGTTTTCCTGGATTCAATATACTTGTTTAGGATATACCGACTATGGTATGGCCCAGTAAATTCTGGGAAATCATAAGTTTTCCATTTATTCAACATGCTTTGTGGTAATATGTACAAATGAATCACCCGATTCCATCCAGACGTTGCTTCAACTGGACTACTAGCTTCATCTAAACGCTTGGATATTAAATCTTGGTAAAAGTAGGTTTCCCTTCTACCTATTACTACCGCTGTACTGTGAGGAATTTCTAGTAGAAGATCACAGTTGTATGGATTTAGAAAGTGTACAAGAGTAGGTGCAGCTTTGATTTCTATCAAGTTTTGCAAAATGTTGGATATTCTTGCAGGCGAATCAAAGCCATGGTCACTGTGTGAACACGCTGGCTGCTTGGGCATTGCATATAATATAACTTCGTGAATCAAAATAAAATGTACTGTGAGTATACGAAACATTGTGGCTTCTTATCCGCTTTGTCAGTACAATCGTCGTGTTTGACAAGTTTTAATGATACATCCGTCAAACGCTTTGTCAAAATGACGAATATATCTGAATCAGTTTATGCCAAACTTTAGTTACGGGTTTACTGAAGGAGGAAATGTGATTAAAGGATTTCCTCTTCCTGGAAAAATTGCCCTCGCAACTTCCAATGTATACAAAATGGTAATCAGTATGTCACTGCAGAATGCACTTCCTTAAAACCGTGTTTATATTGACATCTCACGTGTGAAAATTCGGATCATGTTTTTAGGAATAAATGACAACGAGCTTACTTTTTCAGGTACATTTGAAGGTTAGGTTGTAGGATAGGATGCTTTCGTAATAAGTTTGCAGAATAGTTACAACGATATTTATGAAGCTGTTGTTGAATAATGTGTTCCTCTTGAGTGGTAGCTCTCGTCATTATTGCCAACCTTAAATAATTGGATTCACCTATGGCATCCAAATGAAATTGTAAAATTAAAGTTTTTGTAAATGTAAAGTTTGTTTTTATGTATGTTATAATATATTGTATATTCGGTATGTCCCTTATTATTCCAAATTACAATGCAAGACAATGCGATGCACTCGTCTGTAATTATCGATAAATATTCGGCTGTACATGAAGTAAGGCACATTTTTTGTTCACCTTCGCAGTATGGCAATAAGTAGCACGCTTTATACAACATTTTCTGTGAAACACTAGCAGATATTTACAGCGGTATTCTTAAAACACATACTATTTTACGTGTTTACCTTGATTTCAAGTTCCAATTTTTTGACCTGTTAACAAATTTTCTAATTTAAATAATACTTTTCCAGTGAGCATGCTCATTGATATTAACAGTTTTGTTCGAGTTAACTCAACATTGCACCAATAATAACCACAAATAAGTTCCATAATTATAATGAGTTTCGACTCACGGTGAGCCACGGTGGGCCTCAAGTTAAAAAAGCTACGTTAACTCAGCTAAAAAGCAGCCATTTACGATTTACCCCGGTTATATTTCCTAAGACTTCAGCTTTTACGACATGTCGCATAATGCACCTTCGGTTATGATAGCCCAGTTCTCATAATACGCCAATTTGCATAATGGATTTTAATCGCATATAATATGAAAAAAGTTAAACGCAATTAGTCTGAGTAGTTAGTCAAAAATTCGACTTCTTGTTGCATCTTAACATATGAATATAGCCTTATCACATGTCACTAAGTATCTTATAGACCTTTTATGTACGAGAGCAGTTATTTCATACTCATAGGAACACCTGGAGTACTTGGTTGGACACACGTGACTTGATTTTAAAACTTTTTCATACTAAAGTTTATTAAGTTTATTAAGTTTATTAAAACTTATAGTTTCTCATATAACCATTTGCAATACTTAAGTTGTGTTATATCAACTTATACTTTTGGTAGTATTAGGTGTGAATAAGGGTGCTTAGTATTTGGCAGTTTCGGCTTAGAGGCAAAAACGTGCATTGAACTGGCATTCCGAAATGCACTGGGTAGAGGTAAACTATAAGAATGCAATAATGATTATAAAACCTTTTGGAGCATTCTGAGACAATGTAGTTCTAGGTAACACCAGGAATACAGAATTCCGCAGTAAATGAGTGCCATGCAACTTCATATAAATCAACCTTAGCAATTTGCTCAATTGTTCCTTTCCCCACATTGCTGGAGTCCTCAAAGATTGAATGAATTTGTAAACGAGCTGGGACCTTATGAAAGATGAGAACGGCCAGGATCTACCTGAAGATATTGAATGGTTTCCAGATGATTTTGACTCTCGAGCTACAAGGCGTAGTTTGTGGGCTCCCTTTCATTACTTCACTGATCACATAGTTGAAGATGAATATAATTTTCTAATGAGAAGAAGGCTCGAGACGTGTAATCCCAAAATAGATAAAGCCGATGAGCTGATGAGACTTATTCGCAATAAACAGGATCATGTTCCAACTATTGACTTATGTACAAATCCTGAGCTTGGACATCTGCTTCATCTAAATTGGAAGCATTTCAAAGGAAACGAACTTAACTTTGTCGTCTAAGATTGTTGGGTCTCAAAATTCGTCCTGTTGCCGATATTTGTCTGGAGCCAGTTTCACAGCATGAGGTCTTCTCTTAGCCAATAATATCCCAGAAAATTGCTGGATAAGGACACCAACTGGAGGAAAGTGTTTTTCCGCCCTGAAGAATTTTCCAAAGAAGTACATGATACATGTTTGGATCAGCTAGATCATGTTGAGTTCGCAGTGTCATATATATATATTAATCAATAGCAAAGCATGCAAAAGACATATGCACATAGCACAAGTTGTGCATCATGTTGTTAGTAATATTCCGGTAGTGCTGCACAACCTGTATATTAGTAACAACATGATGGTCCCCGATTTCCCAAAAATGTTCACAGAAGCTTGCAAGTATCCTAAATGCTCATATAAAAACTTTCGAACGGGAACACTCACAACGCTTATCAGTTGCATTTGAGATATGTAGCACAAGATAAATTTCTAAGCAGGGGTGAAAAATTCCATATTCTACTGTACTAATGCGGACAAAAACTTATTATAAATTCTTCTGCACCACGCTTTCTGCAAAAAATTATATGATTTACATTAAAGAAATTCGAATAGTGTCATAATTTCAAATTTCAGTTTTTAATATATTGTGATATTTTTTACATAATGTGTGTTTCTATGACATTGGCCACAGGTATGCATATAAATAGGACTAAGCATAAGTTTTATATTCCTTTTTTACGAAATGTTTCAACCACTGATATTGTTAGGTATTAAGTATTTAAAAACTAAATATTTTGAAATTGTTTATTTGTTAGAAGCAATGTCACAAATATACATTCATGCATAAAAGTTATGGAATGTTGTAAATTCCAGAACTTCTAACCATTTCAAAATCTGATTTGGAAAATCATTAGTTTTTTTGTTCGGATTTAAAAAACAGTACAAGAATTTTGAAAAGGCTTAATAGATTCGGGGCAGAATTTGGGAAAATCGGAGATCATTACGTTTTTGGCCTCTGTATGCAATTTTATAAAGCAGATGGGAATACCGAAAGTTCATTATGAAATGAAACTCAGAAATCGAATGGCGATATATAGGTGCGGCAGAAGGAGCTACATATATCCAAATTTTTGTTTTGTCCTGACAACATTGATCTTAAAAAATAATATACACTCAAAAATCTACTGATAACAACATATGATTTTCAAAACATTTTTCCTCTGAAGATACGTGCGTATAATATGTGCTCATAAAAGATGGTTGAACATTGATTATTGCGAGAGATAGTGACTCAAAAGAAGTTTTGCTAAAAAATCATCCTGAGATCTGCTGAATATGTTTGAATTGCACTAAATAAGATGTCACATACTTCATTAAAATTATAAAACTTCGTTTCTTCAGACCCCTCTATTTTAGTACATACTCATGCTAGTACATACACAACGTTTTTGAAAATTCATTACCAGTGTATGTATAATGTGTTCTGAATACTTTCGAAATTTAATGAGGCAACGAGTTGAAAATACCACCTATGACAATCTTGTTTCCGAATTGAATTTCATCTGAGTGCTTACACAATTTTATACGGTAGTGATTCTAATGTACACTTAAAATTTTATGGATATCCCTAAACGTATAACTGTTTAATCTATTTATTCACAGTGTGAATTGAATGATTTTATTTACGACAAAGATGCAATTGATAACGCCTGACAACGTATATTACAAAACACTCTGAAAGAAAATTCAAGATTTCTGTGAAACTAAGTAATGCAAGAACCATCCATAATGCTCCCAAATCTGTTGAAGTTGTCGGAGAAAATTCCGCTTCAGCATAGTCTTCTTGTCTGAAAGATTTTGCGCTAAACTTTCCACTTCCATCGTCTTCTTGACTTTGCTGAGCCCTTTTGTTTACCTGAAATTTATTACCTACAATCCCCAAAGACACATTCCAACTTTTGATGGAATTATCTATCAGGGTTGACTTGTACTTACTCAGTGCATTTTTCATCGATCCAAACAGATCTGCATAACGCTGGATGTCCTTTTCGCGGATTTCGTAATCCAGAAGACCAGACTCAATAAGAGCAGCAACTGTTTTCAGTGATAAATCCCGAGCATATGACGTCGTATCCCAGTTCCACAATTCGGGAGTTGTAACGGCAAACATTTCATTGTGTTCATACATTTGTGACTTGCTTAGTATCCCGAATATAGCAGCCAATTCCTTCTCTCTGCAAGACTCCCCGGTGTAGTGTGGAAATATAAAATTTCTTTTCAAGTCAAACTTCGTGTCACGAGTTTCATGTATTGAGGAACAACTCTTCAGATATTGAGATTCTAGACAATTATTTTTAGCCAATTTATCTACTGTTTTTGAAACAAATGAAGACAGTAGTTTAATATGACATAAAAAGGACTGTTTACTATTTATTTTAGTGTAATGCTTTGAATGTCCTTGTGAATAGAAAGAGCAACCTGTTGCAACATACTGAAAGCCCTTAGTTGCCTTACGAGATTTAAAAGAGTCATCTAAATCTGACATAAACAATGGTCCATGTTTTTTTGTCATTTCTGTATACATTGAAGAACTGTACAAGTTTCCGATTAGTAAAGCCAGAAAGCACCATGAAAAGACTACAAATTTGACTCTTTTCTAGCTTCGAAGTCCTAGAAAATGACTTTGTTCAAGCAGTTGTGAAAATATCCATATCATCGAGTTTAATGTTGATAATCCTTGCAAAGTAAGCGTAATTAGTAGCGTTGCTCCAAGAACTAGTAACGCAATCCAAATATCAAATTTAAGATAAGCAGGTTGTAGATGTCTTCCATCCGGATTTGATGTTTTTTGTCTTGGTAGTAGACGATAGCTTTTATTCCGTAAAACTTTGCTCCAAATGGTGTCCATGATAAGTCCTTGGATATTGTGTTAAACCTGTCAATTACTCGCCAACGAAATCTCAATATGCTTCTACAATAAAATTGAGCGCAATTGTAATAAGCCTGCAGAAAGCTAGTCATGCCGTCATGAGCCTTCAATTTTAGCAACGCTGTTTCATTGGCATTTTTAAGGGGAGAGCTTTTATTTGAGTGAAGCAGTGTCCAAATAGTATCGACATCTTGTCTGTTTACGTATGTTTGTCCAAGGAAAAATATTGGTACACCTACTTGAAGGTAACAAAGTTTGCAAATCCCATGATTGTTGCAGGAAAATATTGGAGTAAATGATTTGTAACTTAAACTTAATTCGCATGTATAAAAAGCCAGTAAGACCTTCGATGCTTGAATTGCAATAATTTAGATCTTTGAAGGCATGAATGCAGGTAGAGATACACGTGAAGTGGTATTCTGGTTGTTCAAAAAATTATAAAAAATGAAAATATAATGTGGATATTTACGATTTGAGTTTCCAAAATCAGTCCACCAATAAGGTTTTGGCGACCAGAGTACTCTTAATTTGTTTACACTCACTTTTGGAATCTGTAAGTGGCACGGGGCTAAAAATTTATGAGTTGAAAATATTTTGTTGTAAACTGACGTTAAATCTTCGTACTCCGACATTTCCCAAAGTGATTTATTTTGATGTTTTGTTAACTCATAAAAAACTGGACATTAGACATAGAGTTTTGACATCCAGAAATACTAATGGATACTGCTATGACAGCTTGAATGATCGAAAGGTAACGATGCATCATAAAAAAATGAATTGTACAACTTAAAAAAATACTGTAAAAATTTCCAGTATTTCTGACCTTTTGATAAATAATTATGCATGATTTGTTGAATTTAAGAATTAAATATTATGAAACGATAATGGAACGATACAAAAAGCGCGAGTTGATACACAACTAACAAAATTCAAACCCAGAGTTTAATTGAAATTTATGAAAGCCAAATTCATCATGACACATACTACGTACTAAAACTTTCCATTCAACAACTTCAAAATCAATTGATTTTGCGAAGCACTTACAAATAATAAATTTTTTAAGTCAATCATATTCTTTAAGGATACTTACAAGCAATTACCTACGCAGAAACACTTGATTACTCACCATTTCAGCAAACTATACATATTTACTACATACCATTATACAAACTCAAACTAATACAAACTTCGAATACATATTTATTTTTCATGTCTTTTTGATTGGTAATGTATTAGAAGTATCATGCATTCCCTTGGGCAGTTTTACCGAGCAATGACATTCCCAATAATACGCCATAATTTTATTTTTTTACTATTTTTGCCCGTATTGCGTATGCATGCGTTGTTACTATAAACCAAGAGACTGCTGTTTGAAGCTATAGAAATAAATTTGACAATTTGTCATGCATGAAGTGCACCATTTTAAAATTTAACAAGTTGGATTAAGGTTTCCAGATATGTGAAGTAGAATTAAGCGAAATTTCAGAGACATGCTTTAAAATCTTTAAAATGTACTCTCGTATGAAGGGATAAAATAAATGTGATATGACATTTTTAAGTTAAACATGTATTTTATGGATAATTCTATGTAATCAAAAATTGAAAGGCAAACAATATTGCGTAAATGATGATTCGGAAAAACTCAAATTTTAGACACAATCATGGATCGTCTTCTGAAACTCCTAATATTTTAAACATTTTTTTGATTTTCTCTTCTGGGATATGTTCATCAGGAATAAGTAGGTGCCCAAAAGTGAATTTGGTAAATACCGGCATATACCGGGGGAAATGGTATTTACCACTCCGCAGGGGGTGGGAGAAAGTCCAAATTCATAGAAAATGGGACAACGTGATCACATTGTATTCATATTAAATGATTTTTCCCACTTTTGGACTTTTTTCCACTTCCCGGTATTAACCACGGCTAATCACTTTTTTTCCGGGATTTTCTCAATCTTGATTTTCATGTAAAATAGGAACAAAACCATGAAATACAGACCATGATTAAATATAACTCTAAAACATATCATTGGTATTTACCTCATAAAATATTGTTGTGTGTGCATATATTTTTCCCTAACACACAAATGGTGCCAATATGTGCAATGCAATGTGCATTTTAGATAAGAAAATCGCTCTAGCCACTAGAATGACCACCTATTGGAATATCTTTATTAAAATTCTATTGAATATTGTGGATTCTTCAAAGTGCATCAATGTTTCACCAACACTGAGTATTTCTCAATCTAGCACCGGTTTTTAAACAAGCTGTTCTGCTAAAATCGTTAGTTCGTATCCAATTTCCTGAATTGAAGACATTAGCAGGCATGATTAAATTCGTCATAATCGTGTATATCGGTCTGCTCTATTTTAAGCAAGGGTTTTGTGTTAGTCTTGGAATTAGTCATGTAATCTTGGGTTTGCTTGCATTTACCATAATCTGTAAACAATTTTTATGTTCCCAACAGCTTTAAGGTTAAAACAATGTAGCGAAACATAAAAGATTTGGGGTGAAATTAATTTAAATGTCTTTAATCACTTTAGAAATCATGACATATTTTTGGATCTAAAAATTGAGGCTTTCCAAACTGATCATTGATCTTAGGGTCTACTACTACTTAAATGTGGAAGTTGCAGAATTGCTCTTCGTCTCAGTTGTTGAACCCATATCTGGCTCACCAACTGCATTTTATCCTGATCATTTAATGAGACACTGGAGTTCCGAATTTTTTGTTCTGCTAGCCCGTCTTTAAAAATTGATAAAGTTTCACCAATTGGTATAGCATTTCGACGTGTAAAAACTCTATTTTGCACCTTTGAGTTCCTGTTTTGCCGATTGGTGTAGCTGACCGGAGTTTTCACGCTGAAAGACAGAATCCTAACGATTCTAGAGAGAGGCGAAACCTCGAATATGATATAAATTTTGTAGCCGGCTGAAAATGCTTCGTCAAGAGATTCAAATGGTGTTACGCGCTCAGGAACAGTTAACACGCTCATTGTTTCGTTTCCATAAAATCCACAGACGAACCATCCTAAAAACTGTAGAGGGATGCAAAACCTACATCTGCCAATGCATTGCTGAGCGTAATTGCCAAGAAAAACTCCGACACTGTTGAGGAAACGCCAAAAAAATAGAGCACAACCCAATCCTCCTAGTTGCCCTACATACAAAGCGATCGCAGCGACTGCGGCAAAAGTGCAAATCCAAAGCTTATTCTGTACCTTCAAACAAAACCGCGTCGACATCAAGTTGCATAGCATTAACGACCTTACCTTGCTTAACCACCAAGGATAACAGCAAATATTTTTTTAATTGAAATGAATAGAAATGAAGTTTTAATTGACAAATCCCATTTTCAATATTTCGAAAACCAATGACAATCCAATATTTTTCGCTCATTAGTTATCGTTGAAAAAACTTACGATATCAAAAAGCATGCAAAATTTCAATGAAACATGCCAATGAAATCTGAATACATATATTTTCAATAACAGTGCCGAGCTAAAGTTTTGTCTACGAATTCATGTGAATGCGTCCGTCTATCAACTTTAGCATTAAACGAATAAATGAAATGAAGTCATTATATTTAGAATGCTACATAAGCCAATATTATTAACAAATCCAAAATTCCAAGTTTCTCTTTAATATAATACTTTCTTCAATCACACTACCTAAATTTTTACCGAGAAACTCATTCAAGGCCAAATCAAAATGCAAGCATGAAAGGTTTCTCGCCTTTAAAAGTCAAAATTAGCTTATCAAGTTTTAATTAAAGACTGCAATTAAGACAGCGTTAAAAATACTAAGGAAAATATATTACAAATTCAAATACACTTTTTCTATGAAACCAATGAATGTTTAATTATTTAACCTTTAAGCGAACATAAATTCGCTGGTTAGTAATGGTGAATGGCAATGTTGCGGAGCAGTGCATGCTCCTTAATTCCTTCTAAAAGTGACATGCTAACTCTGGGATCTAGAAGATTGCCAAATTGAGATCTTGTTATGAACTCGTATAGC
>JAQIXX010002784.1:0-22557 GCA_034700605.1 Willowsia nigromaculata | reverse complement strand
ATGGGAAGAAGAAAGCGAAAATCTTTGTTTCAAGCTAAAGCCATGATTTGTGCCATCATATTTTGTGAGAGCAACACTAATCTAATCAAGCCACTAGGTCCCGGAATTATGCAAACCAAATATTGGAAGCAGTTTGGTAATTGTGTGCATGCACGCATAGATTTTGTATGGTATGTGTATATTATAGGCACTTTATTTTACATCATTACTATGTATTAAACTGTTTCATTCAAGTAATCCCCAAACACTCTACAATAAAACAGATGAATGCAATCAGTGGCCGAACATTTCACAAAGGCTGCAAAGAGAATATGTTAAAACTGTAAATAGATATATGTGGCAGGAAAAAAATGAAATTGCTCATCACTCAAAATTGAACTGGTTAAAGTCAAGTAGTTGAGCGTAATAGATAAAAAGGATTATTATAGCAATCGTGGTCAGATGGCAAAAGATAAGAATTGATTGCATGTAAGTTAATTAATCTGACCCTCGTAAATTGATGCAATTGACATAAAAATGCAGTAGTGAAACACTTACTCGTAGTTTGTAGTGCAATGTGAAGTTGTAATTTTAGCATGAAACTAGATGCTAACAACTAGAGTTTTAAAACACAAAATTAGTGATTCGCCAAATCAGATTCAAAGAAGTATGCATAGGCATACAAATGGTAAAAAAAATATTGATAGTACAAGTATGTTTGACACTTTTGGTTATTAATTTGGTTCAGTGGAAAAAGCCCAATCAGCAGTCCAGTCGGTTTTATTTACTTTGTTCATGCATCAGGTCATACCACACACTCAATATTTATTTACTCAACAGATTCACAGATTGATTGACTAACATACCTTTGTTCATCCTCCCATAACCATTTAAAAAGTGTTGGGCGAACTTTGACTTATGACTTTTTAAAGTTTCACCTTACCCACCCACACACCCAACTATTAATTCCTAGAATAGTTTCGAACATTTGGCGATTTTGCATGCTAAATGATTGATGTAAAAATAATATGAAAAATGGTAATTATGTAGCAAGTTTGGGTAATATGTAACATGGAAATGATGCAATTTTTAGATGTGCAAATATATTAGGTATATGTAAGTTTAAAAGAAACTAATGTGCTTACCCGAAGAAGAGGGTGGTATCCATTCATGAATCCGTTCATTGTTGAGAAGCAGTAAACGTAGAGAGTCGCTTTTCAGTAGAATGACGTTATACGAAATTAAAATGTTTGTACAATTTAAACGTAAATTTCTGTCGTTTTAGGATGATGACCTTAAAGCGTGTTATAATTTATTGGGAAATAGTTTGAACTTTCCTTTAAAGCAGGAGAAAAATACTGTGAACAAGTAAAGTTATT
This sequence comes from Willowsia nigromaculata, assembly GCA_034700605.1. Classification (NCBI taxonomy): domain Eukaryota; kingdom Metazoa; phylum Arthropoda; class Collembola; order Entomobryomorpha; family Entomobryidae; genus Willowsia; species Willowsia nigromaculata. The sequence goes on along the minus strand of JAQIXX010002784.1, from coordinate 21,199 downwards.
CTCAAGGAATGAGATGCAAGAGAAAGATGTGATTAGTTGGCGAGCCAAATGAATATTAACAAACTCGATTCCGACTGGGAGCATTATAGTAGTAGATCATAATTGCGTTTTATCCGTTATGTACAAAATTGAAGTGAGAAGTGATGAAGAGATAGAAGATTAGGCAACGAAATGTAGTGCAAAGTCAATAGAGACTCATGCTCATCAGATTCAGAGACATTGAACATGCTTTGTGCACACGAGGTTGTCGAAAAATGGGTAAGGCTGACATTTGATGTTAACTGGAAGAAGACCTTATAAAGGCGGAATAAAATGTAAAATATATCGGTTTCATGGACCAAATTTGTACTGACAATGATCTGACGTTTGTTTCGTAAATTAGAACAAGTTCAAAAATGCATCATTCCAAAATCCAAAGCATGCGGTATCGATCGATATCTACCTATGTAACATTTTAGTAACAAAGACAAGACAATTGATCTACATAACGTGCGAATGAAAAAACTTACATTTCATGAAGTACCATGTCCATCATATCATACTGCATTGTTTTTTATTTCACACTTCTCTTTTTATCGTTCAGATTCATTTTCATGTTTAAAAGTCTTGGAAATCGTCTTTCCGACATTTATCATTCTGTACCGTTGTGACCCTGAAATATGAGTATGTGATATGAAGGGTTAAGACTTTAACTGACTTGAATTCAGTATTGAAAATGTCTTCATTGTATAAAGTACAAACTATTTACATTCATTGATAAACTCAAAGATGAATGACGTAAATTGAACACTAACTATACATTTCATGGGGTTCAAACTGTAAAGCAAATGATTGATTGAAGTTTTTGGGCGGCATGATTTTCACTATACATTAGAGGATTAGATTGATAAGCTCAATAATATTATTACTGATAATAATGATATTGGTTTAGTTTACATATATGCACATTACAGTGATGCTGATTGATATAAATTGGTTTTTCCTTCTGACTGACACGTAACACTCACGAGGCGTTACTTTCAGAATACTTCATATTTTGCATGAATAATGCAACATAACATGACGTTTCCGTGATTAATAAACGCGCTAGTTTTACAAAAAGTTGGATTTCATTTTTAGAGATTCAGTTAAATGTTTTGATCTGAAAAACAACGGTAACAATAACTTCTGCATAACATCTTATGTTCTTGCTGTGATAAGTCTCACTTCACGTTCACGTGACCGTGCCCCATATTGATTTCCATACAAAATAGACTGTGATTCTGAATTTTAAAAACTATTCACCATTTACAAAAGCCGAACTGGTCTTCAAATACATTGTATCTTATTGACTATGCCAGACATGAATTAATGAATTAAAACTACATAAACATAGATCCCTCGTGAGTACATCTATATTTCGTAACTCATGCAAGTGATAATTCTTGACCTGCTGGAATATTTTAACTACTTGTGACAAACGATATTATGTTCTTGAATTATCTTTTGTGTAATTGTTCTGTCAAATGCAATCGATCAAACTGCTAAACAGTTATAATTGTACTGACATGAGTTTTCCGAATCATTCCGGGTTGATCATTATTTGATGAAGGATGTATGTGGCAGGTTTCTTGTCAAATTTAAGTAGCTTAAGCAGTCATAATATTTGACGCTATCATGCATATGTTAAAATTATTTTAGTTCAATCAATTTGAATGTAAATTATTTCAATACAATATGCAGAAACATGAGAACTTTGAAATGATTCCAATTGAATAAGAAAATGCACGAATTGCAGGATAATCAGGAACTGCTTTATTATTCACAATTATTTTAAATCTTTTAGCACACACTTTTTATTTAATTAAGATAAGAATAATATTTTACAGGTAGCTCCTCTGACCTTTATCTATTTTATGTTTTTTTTACTACAACGCGTAATACCCCAATCATGGTTCATTTTCAAGAGAAAACAGTAAATCTAATATCAAAATTAGTAAGATTCTTATTCCCACATACTTTACAGCTTCTATTGCATTTATAATCAAACGTACAATACGTAATGCAATGTGCATCATCATGTTCTGTACGGAGTAATAATAATAATGTTAAACATTATGTTATGTACCTTAAGTATATTAATTGCTCAGGTAATTGAATGAAATATGAAAACTTTAGGGCGATAGGGCGAATCTACAATCTAATGCACATTAAAAGTTTCCAACAGGAGTACATAATAGAGACTATATACATTCATACTTCATTGAACATACTGTCATTGCATTGTATGATGGTACGACGTGTTGCGGTACTGTAGTATATCAATTGAATAATAAATCGTTGTAAATAAAGTTACGTAAATCGCAGTTAGATGCATCCAAAACCATTTCACTCCAGCAATCCATATGTTTTTCCATTTAATTGGACGTAAGAAAATACGGTTCTTGTAATAACACTAATAATTATTAAAACAGGTAATTTGCATCATTACCTTATGCATCCAAAAAATTGACGACAAAAAAGGTATGTCTTTACAAACCTTCGTTATATTTTGTGTACGTAATCTAGAAAATAAAGCATTTGTAAACGACGGCTTACAACAAAATAAAGCTATATGTAATAATAGTAGCGTTACTATCCGCCATGACCTAAGACAATGGGAATAGTAACAAAATCACCGATTTCTTTGGGAAAGTCAGACTATTTATCAGTTAAATTTTCTGCGTAACAAAAATTAGTACTTAACTAAATACGTTAAGCTTTATACATCCTTTTCATAACAAACTATAAAATTGCAAAGCTAATGATCGTCATCACGAAATTATAACAAAAATCAAAGCTTTTCAATTTGCGTTAGAAAACAATGATCAAAGAGTTCATACTATTTACAGAAAAGTGTTCACAACACTTGCCTAAATAAATTACATCAACGAAAACAACGTTCCGCCAAAATTCCAACTAACTGACAAGCAGTAGTATGTTTTATAGTGTCCTTTCATAAATCCCCGAGAGGATGAATCTAACTTCACACTGTCCGATAAATCCTATTGAAAAAATTACATTCGTTTCTACTATCGTGTGCAGTTTGTTACGTTTTTAGCTTCCATGAACGAACGCAAATACTTTTTACGATTACGGACTGTACTGGACACTTTGCATTTAAAACAATTCAACAAGCCATGTCGATCAGTCTATTCAAACGTAATCTTCGCAGTAATAAACAGAGGCAATACTCCTCCAGGTACTTCTTTCACCAGTCTGCACACTCACAATTAATAAATTGTATACACATGCATAGAATGGGTTACATTAATGCACTCATTATCATTCAATCAAAATGTCTAACTAATATACATATATATATATACACACATTTATTTCAGTAATTTATTGTAATGTATTTCTGTCTATGTCTTATGCATTATAGCGATATTTATCAGAAATCTTCGTAAAAACTTGTTTGGGTATTTGTAATGGCGAGATATATGAGATTACCGGAGTTTTTGTCTAAGATTTGTAAGTAAGATCCGGCACTTGTCTAGAGATAAGATTCAAAATATTGCAGACTAGCTTAGGTAAATTTCTCCTTACGTTACTACAAGAATATTACGAGAAAAATTTCTCAAACTTTTGTGTGATAGTTAAAGTAGAGTTGCGTTGTCTTGTAATTATACATAATTACCGAATGTACAGACGCTAGTTCATTCAACTAACCCATACATTGACACAATGTATCAGCAAATAGGCATTTCCATTGATGAAAACTTCCACTTCCACAGTTCATACATACTCATTGGAAGACTTTCACTAAAACTCATAGCTGAGCATTTGCTGGTAATTAATCAAAGCATAAAGCAAAATAAAATGTAACATTGAATATTTGTTTTAAAAAGAGTTAAAAATAAACCTATACATGGGTCGAAATAAATAAAATGGAACAAAAACCTCTGTCAAAATACATGCCTTAAAGTTGAGGTTTACAAGTTGTAAATTACAACACCAGGGAATATACAAAGATTTGACTTGAAGTAAAATTGAATGAGAAAAAAAGTTTGAGAAAAGTAAAGTGATACTGACAACTCAATTAATAATGATTGAATGCCCGTGTTGTCCCTCCAATACAAGTATATGTATTTGATTTTACATTCTGGTGTCAGTTATCAAAGAAGGGACTTTCCTTTTGCTGATGAGCACATCCAGCAAGCGAACTGTGGCTTTAGTGCGCTTGTACTTTTGATACGCCTGCTCCATTTCTGTTGAAGAGTACTTTTCATCCTTTTGTGGTGGTCGACCAGCTACATTTTGAAAATCGGTTTCAAATTTACGAATTGCAGCCCTCATTCGTCGCTTCTCCTCCTTCGCTTGCTTCAATCGTGCCTCTAGCTCACCCCTTTAAATTAAATGAATTTACGAAATATAAATATAGACAGAAAGTAATTGCCACACATTGAGGGGAACGTTGAAATCAACAAGTATTGTTCTTACAGAGTCATGTCGTTGTAGGTTTCATCCTTCTCGTCCTCTTCAGGGTTAACTTGAAGCTGTCGGCGATCGCCGGATGTCCACACTTCATTTGCGACCACTGTTCTAGAGACGGTATCATTGGAGGGCTCACACAATTCAAGCGGTTCGTGCTCCATGATAGGCGCCAAGTCAATGCTAGTTTCTCGTACACACACGACTTTCACACTGAAACGCTTAATTGCCCTGTATCGTTCGTACAAAGGTCTCACGATATCTTTCTCCGTCTTTGAGCTGGGTCTCCCATGTCGTTTTTCCAGCACAAGAAGTTGTCGCTGCATCACACACTTCTCATCCTGCAGTTCTATGGCTGTCATTCGCTCTAAATCATCGGGGCGGCTAGCCGTGCGACGTTTGTCGGACAATGTCTTCTCAATCTCTTTAACTGTTGCTTCCAGATATTTGGCATACTCTGGTGTACCTTTAGTTGGAGGTATGGAATTACCTCGGTTCACCGATAGAATGTTTCCGCTTACCCCAGAGAGAGATGACATGTGAAGACAAGAGGGATCTTCTCGTATTTCTAAAATTCAAATTCATTTATAATTTTTTTTCACTGAAGCAATTTCCTCCAACTAATAAAGAAAAAGAAAGCTACTTACGTTTAAGTTCCTTTTTGGTCTTGGTTAGCTGCAACACACACTTGCGCATTTCCTTGTTATTGAGCTTATCCGAATGAGACGGTTTATAGCCATACACTTGTTCATACTCAGATTCCAGGCTCTTGAGTTGGCGCTTCAACGCAGTAATATGCCGCGCTAACTCGTTCATTTTGGTCACAGGATTTCCCTCAAGATATCCCTGGCGGCTGATCGGAGGGTCCATCGGTGCCTGGTGTAAAGGAGGACTAGGAGGAATATCAATACCTTCCTTTCCAAGCACACTATTGCGTGGGGACAGCATGACTTCATTGTCAGCACTCTGGTATGACAAAAGAAAGCCAATATAAAAATACATACGGTATTTTGAAATGCTTTGTAAAAATTATTTACAATGCCTTAAAAACCACAAACTTACAGTTCCTCCAAGAGCAGCTCTAATAGAAATGGAATTTCTGTGCTCCATAATATTTTGTTGATATTGCTGTTGTTGTTGCGTGTTTGAAAAATCTAAAGCCATCAAGCGGTCAGACGTCTGGCTAGTCATGTCTTCAGCCTCCTCAATCTCAACACTGGGTACGTTAGTTTGCTCGACTGCCACCTCCTCAACCTTGACAAACAAAATGTCTTGTGATAGAGCACCCAACATGTAAATGCACCTTGCCATTATAGAGAGACATTTGCCTTAATACTTACAGATTCTGATGAGCCTGATGCTGGGCTAAGCATTTCCTCTTCATCAACACAATCCCCACCGTTGACTTGAACATCAAGAGGTGGCTTTGTTGCATCACGTCTTGAGCTGCGGTGTCGTCGCTTGTGAGACTTCTTTACAGTTGCTGGAGATGAGCTCCAATTAGCAGAGCGTTCCAGCTGTCTTTGAAGCTCTGCCTCGTAATTTTCAGATGTAGTAATCTTTCTCATTACGTCAAACTGTGGCTCAGCTTCAGCTCCCCCATAAAAATTTGCTGTTTGAGCAGCAGGTCCATTGTCGTTACGTGTGGAATTCCTATCAGACAAGTCAGTGTCTGATTGCTTTTTTGCCAATTCAACCAATTCTTGTGCTATTGGTTTCCTCTATAAAACACATAAAATAAAAACGTTTATGGCAGACGTCTGATGACCACACACATATAAAAACTCAAAATACACAAAGCATGCAGGTACAAAGTACAAATGCACTACAGTGCTAACTCTATGCGTACAAAATATTGGGGCTTCATAAAGCTCAATGTTTTATGCTCCTCACATACCATCTCAACTGTGTAGCCCAAAAGTTGATTTTGATCTTTCTTCGGATTAAAACTGTCGTGGCTTAGTGTTCGTCTAAAATCACCGTTTCTGTCACTGTCAATTAGAGATTCGTCGTCTGACACAGATCTGATTACTTTCTTCTCCTGCCCCTGGGAAGTGCTCTCATGTCTCTCCTTCCGCTTTCTATCCAACAATAATTTCCCTTGCAAGCTGCTTCCACCACTCAATTCAGATACTCCCTGTGACTGCTGCTGCTGCTGCAAGCCTCCAACACAGTTACTACTTGCTGATCCTCTACGATTTGATGAAGACAATGTGTCATGCTCACTACTACCACCAGTGCGGATGGACAATGAGCATCTCTCGGATTGATCATCCTTCGGAAGAACTGAAAACCTTGACTCAGAAACAGAGTCACCCTGCGTACCAGTAACAATAATGAGTAAACACATATTATTACACTCAAAGATTGCCAAACAAATCACAGTCTACAAATCTGTTGTCTCTGTTCCACCAGCAGCCCAGCCACGTTTTATGCAGTCCTACCGCAAACAAAAGTTGAGTAGGTAAGTATCAATCTTTGAGCAAAACTAATAATAAAGCTCTCTTCTCGCAACGATCACTTCACCGTCCTTTAATCTTAGAGCACTACTACTTGTTGTACCCTTGCACCAGATTGGCTAGATTCTCATAAAATGTTTCGGAATGTATAGCCATGTAAACCCATAATTTAAGCAAGTGCATTAAAAACGCGAAATACCAATGTCATCTGCAATTTGACTTTTTAAAATGATTGAAAAAAATGAGTTCCACTATGTTATGCAGTGTGTCACTATGTTTGCATATACAACGGCTTCTGCGTTTTCAACTTGCGCTACGCTTATTCCGACAACAGCCTTCCTCCTAGTCCTAACCTTCATTCCCTCAACAGGGGTTTCACTTTCAAGATCTACGACTCAACTGAGAAGTTCTTGGTAAAAACGGATGGTTGACTTTCTACTTTCCTTCCCTCTAATTTCATTCTATTTCTACATTTGGTGAAGAAAATGTCCTTTTAATCTTCATCCGATGAGATAAGAGCTTTACATCTCTCGGGCTGGATAATTGCCAACATTTTTGCAACACCACATCACTTTGAAATCCAAAGTGGTAACTACATCACAACAAATGAGAAGGAGTGTGTTAAAGGCGACCAATAATATGCATGCAACTATCTGCAGATGTAAAGTGCTTGCAGAGAATTATTGAGGTATTTTCGAGAAGGCGTTTATGCCCACTTCAAGACGTATGTACCATTAGAGGGCAGCGAACATTAAATGTTCCAAAACCTTTTTTTAAAGTCGTAGGTTGGTATGACCATGATTATGATATCATCAGCTTCGTTTTTGTGAATGTATTTTCATTCTCAAAAGGAATCTTGTCGCTTCGGTCTGCTGAGCCGGTAAATAATAAATCTGAACTTATGAGTATGAATGATTTGAAATTTGTCCTCCCTGAGAAAACATTTATGCTTTAGATGCTCTCTAGAAATATTAACCGTAACACAAATTGCAACACACACATTCCACGTGACGTCATGTATCGAGAAAATCTGTGTTAATTATTAGTGTATTTACAAAAACAAATCTTAAAAACAAATCTTACTTGCAAACACAATCCCATAAGATCTAAATAGACAGAGACTGGGAGAACAGAGCACATTGCTCTTTATATATTTCCAAAGAAAACTACAAAGTTTTCATATAAAAAGAACTTGAAGCTAACACTTTTGGTGGATGTACATAGGCAGCCAGCCAGACCAACTGTGCACTGTAATAATGTATGAGTTTATCATTTGTTCACTTATCGTTGACGCAGTTAAATCACAACCTTCGCAATAAAATCCACTTGCTGAACTGAACCAAACACAGACCCAGGTTTGTGCTTAATGTCCACTGCAATTAGATTGAAAACTCGGAGCTCATTAGTATTATTAGCAGCAGCTTTTTTCCTGACGTGATGGTGAGTCGATAAACACTTGTCTACTAACCGTGATAGTCTACTCGCAAACATGTAGGCTGTCACAAGTTCACAACTTTCAATGTGTTTTCTAATTTCTGAGTAGGAAAATTCATTCAAACTATCTTTACTGGTGACCAAAGAACAAAATATGCAAACCATACATGTTTTATTTTCTGGTAATCTTAATCTCAAACTAATTGTAGATAACGCATGCAACTTTAACTATTATCCAGTTAAAAATGCTGCTCCTGGAAGGTTTTGTCTATCTTTGATCAACTTCAATAATCACGACAGAATTCATGCAAGCAGTTTGAGTCTAGTGACTTTGTAAACTGTACCATTCACTCAGCATTCTGGAGCTAAATGAACATCGATTAGACTAACTGCACTATCCATGCTTGAACTTCATTTCATTACGCAAATTGAATATTCAGTGGTGTAAAGATGAAAGTAATATAAACACTAGTGCATTATTGGATATTGTGTAATCGTAATGCAAACCTAGAGGTGAAACTAATGCCAAAGATGATGTATGTATAATACATACATAATATATCAATCACGAAAACACCACATTAGAATTCTTACTTAGCATGCCAAAAAAGTTGCATACCACACAGTTTCACGGGTTTGCGCATGTATAATACTTCCATCCAACATCACATAATCGTATATACCTACACTGGGATAATCTCGTTAAGAGAATTTTCCTTCTGCCGGTAGTTTAACAACACACTAGAATTCAATTACCATAAATACAAAATATATAAATCTCCCATAAGTCGGGGTATAGAATCAAAATCCTGCACAACAGTCAACAGTGTCAGAGCAGAGCTCATATTTTGTAATGAGCACAGACATATTACTTCCTATATCAATGCTAATGTGGCAATCTGCTTTGGGTGGACAAAAATTAGCTAAAACTAGTAAGGTAGGTATGGTAGTAAGATAGCTTATATGTTTCCCTCGTTGATCTCTGACCTTCAATCGAAGCACATGATTCCAGAGCTTCTACCATGCCACAAGCTCTCAAGCAAAAATGGTACTTACGACGTAGCATACAATGATTAATGTTTATGGGGAATTCATTTATCATAATAAACAGGAAGTTTTATGATTATGCTAGCCGTGTATTGAATTTTCCCTGTGCACAAAACATAATACGCACGAAACGAAGAAACAAGATCGAACTAAATTGTGTACATCCCTTTTTCGTAGTCTCACAAAAGGCGCAAACAAGCCATAGGATTTTATGAGTTAGGAGATGATGACATTGTTTTCTTTCTTGGGATTTTCAGCAAATATTGTTATTTTACCCTGTCCAATGTCCAGTAAGTAGTAAACAAAGTGTGAAAAGGATAAACTGCGTAGTAAGACCAATGGCCGATATAGTGAACAACACAATCAATAACACCTTGATACCTTGTACAATGCACATTTCGGTCCTCCATCATATGTCATATACCACTAGAAAATATTTACTAAACATTATTAATGGCCTTGAGAGAACCAAAAAGCTTGGTTATCTTTCACAGTAAATATTTTCAACGACACATTCATGTTTACCTAACCCCTATATATACTTTAGTTTTGTAGTATTTTGTTAGACTTTAATGTGTGATTCCTTGATTCCTATCTTTGTATTGTAGTACCAGGAAAAGTTTCACGTTCGTTTAGTTTTCTATCAAATTGAATTTGGTTCTTCTTTCTTTGTTTGTAAAACATACAGTACTTGTTTCTTGTTTCTATCAAATAAATAAGAGAAGTGATTATGTTTGAAAATGACTAACTGATGATATTTAAATGGATTACAACGATGTCTGGGCTACAACAGTGTCAGTGTCATAAAGCGAATTTAAGCTAAGACATATTTGAAGCTGAATGCTTACCTGTCCAATTTTTCTTCCTCCCCGTTCTACATAGCGCCCTTGATCACCTGCCACAGATTCCGGTGACGCGCTCAGAATGTCGAGCTCAGGAGATACGGATGGCTTTCGAAATTTGAACATTTTCTCTTTTCTCGCGAGTGAGTTACATTTAGTATTTGTAAGTAGGTTATATTTACAAAGCACAGAATACTGGGATGAACAATACAGGTATCGAATCTTCAAAGTCGCTATCTAAACCGCTATAACTTATTCGGTTTTCTCTCAGAACTAGACAAAAGAGAAAAAATTATCAATTACATTTTTGTATGCAAAAATAAATCTTAAAGCAACTTAATATTTTCATGTAAGAATAGGATGGACCTATAAATGACTATACGCTCAAGTTTAGCTTTTTAAATGTGATCATTTAAAGTTTCAAGCAAAAATTAACAATTCAGATGATTCAGCTTGATTATTTTCAATGATAAAAATGATTAACTGGTTTGTTGGGTCGTGACGTGAAATTTTACTTTTTTTCACAACTCTACAAACCATGAGACCATTTGGTAGGACTAACTAGTGATATGCTAAAAGGACATAGAATGTCATTGGGAAGGACAGTAGAACTACATAAAATATGGATACTTACCACTTACTTAGGGTTGCTTCAAAAAATGTGTCGATACAAGTCTTAGTGAAATCATTGGATTAGAACTCTCCAAAGGACACTCAACTACTCATCAGAGCCACTGAAAAAGAAAGCAAAATATGATTCAATATTGACAAAACATTGAAACCAGGAACCACCTATATCCAGTCCAGATCGATCACATTTCATGTTACCCCATTTAACCTACAATAGGTCTACTCTACCTTTATGAACCAATAACATATTGGACACGAAATATCACATTTTCATTTTCTTGTTTCGAAAAAAATGCAACATCAACAAGATACACCGTTAGTATTTATACATAAGCATCCAATTTTTTAAAACGTTAAGTTTAGGTTCCCCACTTTGACTATGATTTCATTTCATTTCTCTTATCTTTTGGCCGTTTTATTTGATTTGATCGTCTCATCGCATGCTGCACTTGCACTGCCTTGCACAATTTAGCTATCAAGTTCTCTGGCATGTAATATATTTTATATATTCTAATAGCATATAGTCACAATGCAAAATTTAAGCGTGCAAAATCATTTTAATGGCTTAATCCTAGAAGTTGAAGATATTGATTTTCGAGAATTCGTATTTGGTAGAAAGTCATACAAGCATAAGCATTGAATCTACTTTGAGTTTTCTGACCATGTCCGCCCACTACATTAGTTCTTTTCAAGTATGAATGCAACATATTCAATAATCCTTTTAACATAAAACCGCAATTTCAGGTTCCATAACACACCAAAAACATGTTTGAGTTTTTAAGGACTCACTAAAGCAAACATGTGAGAGAATGTGGCATTCCCATATCACAAATACTTTCGCATTTTGTGATCATGACATTACTTTCTTTATGATCGCCAGATTGAAAAATACATTGTTATGTGATGTGGTGAAAGCATTATTACATTCTCGATCCCATATGATTTGGCTGACCAAAGCTATCAATGAGGCTTGAGAATTTTCTAGCATTTTGTTGAAAATTTTTGTAAACAACCAAGTTTTGCTCTAGTATAACTTATTCCGACTTAATAATGAGAAATAGAATAGCAAAAATTGAATCATGGTAAAGCATTTCTAAATAAAAGTAGCTACCTTGAACATTTTTGAGCATTGAAAACCTATAATATAAAAAAAATACTATCGCACAAAATACCTTGGAATAATACAAAATTACAAATACCCTAGTTGATTCACACGAAGCAATTGAATGTAAAACGTTTTCTTATTTTTTACTGATCCTCAATCGAATTTCGCATGAATCAAAGTCAAGTCAATGAAGTTGGCAAAAAGTTGTAAACGCATGGATCAATACATCCACGCATACAACTACAACACAAAACACAATGCAACCATGCGCTTGCTTGTTTACTTGTGTATTTATTTACCTTTTTGTGTGACCGTTCCAGTCCTTGAATCTCATCAAATTGACACTATTCACTACTTAATTTTGTCAAGGAAAAGCTAGCAATAAGCTTCACAGCAATAAACTCAAAATCCAGCCCCTTCTAAATCTCAGGGTCACGTGTAAGAAACAGTTTTACATCAGAAACCCATTAGATTTGATGTAATAAAAACTACGAATAAATCTATAAAAAAACACTGCAACGAAAAGTGGTCTTGATGCTCATAAAAAACAGTCTCATTTGCTAACCTCAACACACTTTCACCTATTAAAAAACAAGAAAACCAAATATACCCACTGTAAGGCGTGCTGTGTGATTTCTTTAAGGATGGATAGAAAGGTTTTTTTTACTATCCGCTTTTCTCAATCACTTGTGGGATGGCACGTGCCCCTATGCACATTCAACGCCTAGATTTTTCCCAGCACACACCACTTTTTCACCTATTCTTTACTATATTATATCTAGTCACTTATGGTTCTCTCGCCTGTTCATCATCTTCTAGTAATCCCCACTACATAGACCACCAAGAAAAATACTATGACGCAAGGAGAAACAAATGTATGCGCTCCTACCCGTATTACAATACTTCTAATAATAACAATACAAGCAAAATGCTGTCTCTCTAGATCTTCTTCAGTATTATTAATTTACTCACAAAACGGAGTGCCACACACCAACCAGCAAAAAGTTTTCGCGTCCAAGCAATGTACAAGTTAGTGAGATAGACTAAAACGGAGAAGGAAACTGCTCTTCGTACGTAGAGAAATCAGAACGTGGTGTGGAGTTGGAAATGATAAAAAGAAGAGACCTCTCAGAAAACTGATGCTACTGCTTCTTCCATCACAACACACACAACTAGTGAATACTCCACAGTAGAGTAAACTCAGCCAAAAAACACCGATAGAAACAGTCGTACCAGAATACTATAGATATAATAATATAGCCTTTCCAACACTCAGCAAAGTGCGAGTCTAACTCGATATAACTAGAAGTTCTAATATTTACTTTCGACCTGGTAAACTCAAAGTAGAAGTTTACTCTTATTCTGCCCAGCGCTACTCAGCCAGTCTTTCCTTTCACCTACTCTTGGTTCGTTCACTTGTATCGATTTTTTCCTCCTAACTTGGGAAAGTCTGTCTTATGTAACTAATGTATGTATGCCGTTTTAGTCGCTTCCAGCGTTTCTGTGCGAATGCGACTACATATTTGGCTATAGTACTAGTGAAAAACACTCTCCTGTTCCACATACATATATAATATTTATGAATATATACATGAAAATGCGTTGAATTGGCGGAGGAGTATGCAGTTTAAACAAAACCGTGACTCGTGAGTACAACCATTGCAACCACATTCATAGGACATGCCCAAACGTATGTATGTATAAATAATTCACATGTTCATTTCATCCATATTCATAAAGACTTTCGGGTAAAAAGTTTTTGTAGAAGCAAAAATTTAATTATCAAAAGCCAAGAGAAATTGTTTTGCTGTGTAGGTTCATACTACGTTGGATTTTTCTACTAAGTACTTTCCAAATGGACAAGATGAGAATGAACATTGTCTGTAAAACTCTTGAAATTTATGATGACGATGTATGTACGTACACAACAAAAAGACAACAACGCTTTTGTAAAAAGGTTTAAACTCTAAAGAGGAAAAAACAAGGAACAAAACAACATTAACTGTGTTTACTCCTTTTTCGTTAACATTCATTTAATTATTTCACAGCAGCTGCACACCAATCGTGTTTCGCTCAAAAGTGGAAGCAACGGTGAGTAGAAAGCTAGTAGAATTTGCTTTCTCTTTCAAGAAGGAAGATGGTTATGTAAAAATTGTGATGAAACATGTTCAGCAATGAAAAGAACAAACCCCCACTGTTTCATCGTGTATGACTTCAAACAAGTTTTGCATTAAAAGAAAGGACGTTCCTTAAAGATACTCCGTACAGTGGATGTCAAGTCCACTGACTACCTATTCCCATTGTATTTTTGTGAAATGAGGACACTCAAAAACCTTGCTGTAGTAGCTATAGGCTTGCTGCTTTACTAACACAAGGAGTGAAACCTTGAGTTTTTGCAAAATCATGTGATTCAGCATCCTTCCAGTGTATTTCAACTTACACACTTATATCAATTTTTATATACCCATATACATCTATCTATTTACTGCACAAGCAATTCAAATAAAACTCTATAAAGTAACAAACGAGCGAGTCCTTATGTACCTACATACATTTATTTAGGATATAAGCCGGAATAAAATCTGAGGGGAAAGTCAAGAATAGAAAGCTAAAGACGAAAGGTACACTACTAATACATACATAATGTTGATGAAATCAAACCCTTTAGTGCACTTGCACATGTAGATGGGCATATGTATGTGTATCCGTCAAAGTGTATGCAATGCATACAGCTACGAGGACTTAGTTTTGGATTACTTTACTTCGTCCTTCATCAATTGGAATGATTGCTCTCTGCTGGGTGACATAATCCTCTCACCATGTTACCTCAATCCTTTTCAGTTCAAATGAAATGGAAATAACCATTTACTTTAGAGTTAATACTGTGGGGATTGGTGTCCTATTTTTTCTTGTTTCGTTAGTATGAGTATACATTGTTAAGCGTAAAAACCAGCATACAATCATTTTATATCCTCAATATGCCATGTGCGTTCGCAGTAGGTGTTGTTGTTTTACTCTGGCTAATGCATTTGTAGAAGGCCCAAACATACACCGCGGTGCCAGCGTATATTCTTCTTCATCCAATTTGGATACCCGTGAAACGTGTTTCTGTAAAAGGAGTACAATAATACTTGGCCGAAACTGTAAACCAATGTTGCTGTTGTGTTCAGACTTTTACCACTAAATACTCACATATATACCAAGCTCAAAAACTCAAAATCCAACGCATAAGATTTTTATATGGACTTCCTCATCTTAAATTCTTCGCAAATACAACCCTGCTGTTAGCAAGTACTATGTGATGCCTTGCACGTAGCCAAAACCGGAGAGTGTAGCGCATACACCCAAATTTTATGGAGCCTTCCATACTCTTTGCTTTTACAGTTTCACATTGATTGGAGAAGGAGTAGCAAAACGAAATTGGAGTTCCATCAAATGGCTGCAAGCACTTTGGTTAGAGCAAACAAACTTTGTCTAGTTCTTAAAGTTTGCTTATTCCATCAACGCAAACTTTCCAGAACGCGTATTCGCTACTATTCACATCCACACAATGCTCCGGAGATAGGAAAGGGAAATGAGAACGGAAATTGTAAGTTTCAGGCATCTTATACGCAGAGCACAAAGCACATGTACCGGCTGCTTTGCTTGATGTAGTAGTCTGTGTACAAGAATGACAAAGTAGAGGCGACAAAGATGAGTTTATATGTTGTAGGTAGATCATTTCAATATAGTTCATAGTATGTTCATGCATTCTTACATGACCAAAGACAAGAATGAAGATCTTCCTCGTTACGGCTTTTTAACCTTATCAAATTGTAGCATCCAGGAGTAAAACGTAGTCAACCTCTAAAAACTTAAGCTGTAATATTGCACACATACAAGCCATGTCAATTTATTCTACTTTTCTTGCTTTTTCAATTAACTAAATAAATGAAGGATAGAGCTAGCAGCTGGAATGCTTTCTAACTTGGTTAACTTTCACCGAAAAGGCTCAAACATTTAAAGAGAAAATGTAATCTTCAGTAATTTTTCTGCTGAAAGGAGGTAAAAATAGCTACGCTAAAAATAGAAATTACTGTTGTGAAGTAAACAGGAAAGCTGCTTATAGTGTATGATTTGCTCTTTTCATATCTGCTGTACTTATCATCTAATACGTTTATATGTTTCCATTAAAGGAAACCAAATCTTGAGGGTCAAATGGAATGACGTGATTTGACTCGAAAACAGGTAGACAAGAATGTTAGGAAGCAATTGCCTTAGTTGACACTTGATATTAATGCACGTAAGTATAAAGTATGCCTGCAAAAATTTGAAAACAAACAAGTACATACATACTTATAGGGAATGTCTTAAATGTTCATTATTTATGCTTTCGTCATACTACATTTTCTCTCCCACGCCACGCTTAGTGGAACAGTAATCAAATATCATCATAGCGTAATTTATATTAACACCACGCATTCGAAAGCCATACAATTTCTCTATTATTCATGAAATGTAAGCACTTTTACGGAATTGCATAAAACAAACATACGGATTTAATTTTGCTATTCCAAGAATCTGTCTATTACATGAAATAATAACTTATGTTAGCCAGTAATTTGTAAGCGGTAAGACGTATTTTCAGCCTTTCAATGTTACCGTTTCCAGTTTTGTCAATTGGCACATTAAAAAGGTAAAGCCAACCGTTATGATATTTTAGATTGCAGACAGCAACTTAAAGAAACAAAAATACCTTGTGATTGATGTCGAGGGTAATTTGTAACTCGACTATTTTTCATGACCGATAGGTGAAATTCTACCGCAATTTTAATGATAATGTGTTATTCCAAGCAGTCTAAGATTATTGAAAAGAAGGGCAAACGCTTTCTATTATTTGATGATAATGACAAAGTGTAAGGCAAAGACACATAACAGCTCTTCAGATAACTAAAGCAAGCGGGAAAATGCAATATGATGATTCCAATTGTCTTCATTGTATTTTATCCAACTACTCATTCTTAAATCAATTGTGTTCCCTAATTACTTTTTGTATTACAAGTCCCGATAGAAAATTTACTCGATTATGTCGTCAGCCAGATGAAAGAAGCCAATCAGTTCACTCCACTGTTTGTAATAAATTTTAAAGCGTGGAAACATTCGTTTGTTGTTTTGCTGAGTGATTTTAATATGTACTTCTAATATATAGCTAAGACCTGGTATACTAGGTATGTACAGTGTATTTATATAATATTGGAAACTATTTTTGGCATAATTTGTATTGCTTTACTTGATAAATAATCAAGCCCAAAAACTGGCAAATCCTTGAAGAGTATACATGCTTCGGATCATGGGGACACTGAGCATAAAATGAAACAAACGTAAACTAAATTAAAACAAGAGTGACAGTAGACAATGTGCCATGGTCTAACATATATGTATACAATACGAATTCAATATTGAAATTAGCTGCAAATGCAGTATTGAAATATATTATTATATAAGCAAAAATCACATTTATTTCCAGGACAATTGCGACTTTCAGTCACTGTTTACACATATCTAAAACAAGAAAATAATCGTGACTGGATTCACTGAACTGTATTTGGATTCACGTTTCGAGCTTTTAGCAAAGTAGTTTAACGAAAAATGTTTAATTCTTTTACAAACTGATTTACCCACTACCTACTTTACAATACATACTCATTTAACAATGTACGTACTGACTATACGTTATGTGTGTACACATTGCTTCGACATGTCACCTTTGATTCAGATGCACAACTTCTAATAAGGAACAAGCTGGACTTTGATTTTGTCAGTAATTTAATCGGATAAAATATACAATGCTCCACTAGAATTCTACCGACTTTAGTTAACTGATGATTATGTGAAGAAACTATAAAAATGAAACACTGTACATTCATATATTTTACTTTACCATTAAATTCCACAATTTACACTATTAACAATCAACTATTTATAAAACTGTCCATGTACAAATCTCTCGTAAACTCAATATCCGATATCTCTACATGAATGGATCATATATCAAAATGGTTTATTTTACCTCTTGACTCTTTCCACAGCTTCTTTGATAGAACAGGGATGAATGTTAGAAACTTGATAATCGTCATAAATCACTCAATGACATGTTTAGTAACTGTTTTCTTTTAAATTATTGATTCTCCTTTCGGAATAGTCAAAAATATAAATAAAAAATGTCCAAAATACTTATACAACTTCCCCACAGTATTTGTAAATGACACTCAAGGAGGTTGTACGAAAGAGATAATTCACACAAAACTTAAAGATTGTGGCCAAAATTAAACTGCTTAAACAAATTTTTAATGTGTAAAAATTAGTTGTATTTCTTTAAAATGCTTGCACATTTTGTTTCTGCTGATGCTTTTGTTATATATTTGCACTGTGTAATGGGTACGTGTGTATCTGAGCGTGCATATTTTTCACTTGTTTCCTTTTCATCGTCCTCCCTGCTATTCACACAATGCAAACGAAATAATGGTATATGATATGCCTACATGTACTTCGTAACTCACAATCGATTTGTTTGAGCAAGCACAAGATTCTCCTCCATTCGGCTACCGTCTTGTCAAGTTTACAAACACGTTTCATCTGATGGTCCATTCATGTAATACGTTCAGAATAATGCACGTATGTTATCGAGAAGTTTACACAAAAGAAACAATTGAAGAAAACAATTCATACTTTTCATAGAATAGGAAGTTATAAAGTTAATGCTATAAAAAGGATGGCCATTTAACTACATAGCCATAACCAACACAGCATTCCCTTCACAATATACCCAAGAGTCCATGTAATAATCCACACATATTAGATGCCCCAACGTTATTGTTATAGTCAGTTCTCTATAGACAAACGGGAAGAGGCAATAAAATGCGAAATTTATAATGTTTTGAGCTTTGGAGAATTTTGCATAGTTTCGATGAAACATCACATCATCATAATTTTGCTATTCCTGTGGAGTTATCGTATACTACCACACAATGAGAGCAAAAGAAAACAATTAGAATCGGTGCAAACATGAGTTTGTGAAACCGTATCTTTGTGTCTAAAACTTGCTGCTTTCTGTCAGAAGGTCATGATCAGGTACATAGCACATGGCTCATGTGTGTACAATGCCTGATTACATTGGTTTTTGTTTGCTTCACTCTTCTGTGGCCCGATTACATGCAAGCGGAAGAAATACCAAATTAAATTAGATAATAGAATCCGTGTTTATATTTAATTGTCCTTTATAGAGGAGAGCTTTGTAGATAAAAAACGGCAATATGGCTTTGTTCCTCTAAGTTTACACGCTGTATATCACGTACACACAGCACGTAATACGTGTTCTCTGGCATTAATTGCCTGTTGAAGATATTTAATGGTAATAGAAAGAGACTAAATTATGGACTCTGCTAAGACAAAGTTTGGTATTAAATCACGCAAGAAAGACAAGAAGAGTGATTGTTCAAAGACACAAATATTCCTATTCATCCACTGTGAATGGAACCTTCTGTTTCAACAGTCTCTTTTGTACGCACATGAATTACGGACGACTACTTGCCAACTTTTTGTTCATCACATAGCTTACATGCATATAATCCAATATTTATTCACTATTGACAAGCATACACGTTTGACTCGATGACTCCCAGCTCGAATGATGAAGATGACGCTTATTCTGCAATGCATGCAGATAATTATTATCCAAGTAATTCACAACATTTAGAAAACCTCTAAATCATGATCGTCATTCTTTGAGAACATATCATATCTCCAATCAGGGCTTCTTGTTTTTTTTTCTTTCATGGAATGGAATACTTTTTATTTGCCAGTTTCTGTGATAATTTATATATTTAGAAACCATCTTTCATGATTCAACTATGACTATGCATTTGATGAATTCGTGTACGCATTCAGAAGTTCAAAAGTATCGACATGCATACAACATCATATTATCCCTTTTGAATACTTCATGCTGATGATCTCTATACACGTGTATGTATGTATGTTTGCATTTTGGACAGATCAGCATCGATATCATAAGAAGAGGCTTCCTAATGAAAGTGGCTTTTACAATTCTCAACACTGGTGATGGTGAGGTATTTTATCAAAGGTTTTTTAACGATTTTGTTATGCAAAAATGAAGGGACTTTTTGCAGTCATTTGTTTGCATAATATTCATAATACGTATAGGTTAAAATTTATTTTCATGAAAATTCTATCTTGGAAAGAACATCATGAAAAAGACATGCATCGCCGCTATGTTCTACTACTCGATTCGAGTTCATACAATAATTGAGAACTGTAGAAGAAAAACTTGTACATTTGCCAAGTTAGTGTTCGATAAGTCAATCTATTCCGTTGCCGATTATTTCTCTTTGGGTCTCTTTGAAAATATTGTCTGTTTCTCATATATGTTGAAGTAAATAGTTTATCATTTCATTGCATCACATATTATCAGCGTAAAAGGGCAAGTTAAGGAGGAATTCTCCTGAATTAATAAAGGTAATATAAGGAATTCCTACGAAGAGACAAAGTAATATGCAATGTAGTTATACTATTTTCTGTGTGTAAAAAATGCATAATAATAGTATGCAGACATTTGTATTACTGCAGTACATTTTACATCGACATACACAACATTTCTATAGATTGCCTCAATTACTGTATTTTGACCAAGCATCAAAGTCTCAAAAGTTTCGTTTTATAATCAAGGCGAGCAACCATTGTTTAAAAAATATTTTACGCAGTATGGTTTAAGCTATGGTAATCAATAAATATAAAAGCATTGTACTAGCTATTGTGGAGTAAAGTAGGCATTATTCTATGCCCGATAAAATATATAAAAATGCAACATAATTTAAATGCATACACGCTACTTTCATGATAATAATGTGATGACTAATGACGATCCAAAATTATAGTCGTATCCTTACCAAACAACATCTCCGTTTCTACATTTTTCCACTATATCTCTTCCTTAATGATTAACTCACCAGAAATTCCAAAGAATATGAGATGTAGGTAAACATAATACCGAATGAAAAAATGAGTAATAATGGAGTTGTGTGTTATGTAAAGGGCAGAGAGGAATCTAAAGTTGCGAACGAAAACATAATCAATTCAACGTCAGGCCCCACCCTCATACTCCAACAATTCATAATGTTCCTTTAGATTTTACAAAACTAGTGTTTCTCTTATTTATTATCTGCATGCTC
>JAQIXX010002783.1:0-22572 GCA_034700605.1 Willowsia nigromaculata | reverse complement strand
AATTTAAAGCAAATTATACAAAAATTAGGCTTCATAATCGTCGCAAGTTCCCTACATCCTGTTGTCAGGTTTATTTAAAAAGTTTAAGCTTATTTCGCGTTTTACAGTCTTTTGTTTCAATGATACATTGACAGAGTATGATTATTGAGGGGTGACTTGAAACTGTGCATTAAAGCTTTGCCCACCTTACCTCCTGTCTTTTCGTATAGTTTTGCAAGTTGAAAAGTAAAAGCAGCTTATAATATGTGCAACGCAACGGTATCGTGAAAGTAGGAGAAAGTGTTTTGCTGCGTGTGTACTTTACTGCTCTCCGTGAAAGTTTATGAATATTATTTCATGTATGTTATTAGGGTCAATACATACTTAGGCGTAATCTCAGTTTTCATAAAATGTGCGACTGTTTTTATACTAAATACATATGTATTTGGGTTTACAGTTTACGGGTCATCGCAAAACTCTTTGTTGTGATGGGGGTTTTATGTAAGTTCAAAGTCATGGGTCTCACAACAAACAAAAATGACATTATTAATCCCTATAAAGCTGAACAGGATGACAGGCAATAATCAATTTATATTGTGTATTATTTTGATTCAAGGGATATTCGAGCTTATATCATGGATCTTAAGGCTTATATTCACAAAACCGGGGCATGAGCTGATACTCAAGATTATGTTCACTCCGAGTGACTGCCTGAATAATATTCAAGGAGTTTTTATCTTCTTCATATTCATTTGTAAACCGAATGTGAGAAATCAGCTTTCGATGTTGTTAAGAGGGGATGACGACGCCACGAAAACCTGGTACCATGTTTGAAGACACACATTTATACATTTTCCTAACTCTACCTCTTATATGCTTAGTAGATATTGACCCCAAGACCCTCAGTAATGTTTTCTCTAATTGCTGACTAATAATAGTATTACCTTTTTTTACTAACAGAGGGTATAAACTGCTTTCTGTTTATATACCTATCTAGCACATCATCCCCTCAAACGATTGTTTCCTTTGCATCCAGTGAACTGTGAAGTAATTATTAACTTTTAGCACTTACTCTTTTGAAGGAATAAGCAGACTCAACTTCCGTCTGAATCAACGGTCCAGCAACCTGTCGTCAAACAAAACGGATTCATCGCAACCACATGAATTTATATCATTCTTGCATCCAAGAATTGTACATTGT
This sequence comes from Willowsia nigromaculata, assembly GCA_034700605.1. NCBI lineage: Eukaryota > Metazoa > Arthropoda > Collembola > Entomobryomorpha > Entomobryidae > Willowsia > Willowsia nigromaculata. The sequence goes on along the minus strand of JAQIXX010002783.1, from coordinate 21,392 downwards.
ATAATAATAAGTGATATAACATCCTCTATAAATATATTTTCACTCGTATATATGTAATGTTTAAGAATCCATACAAGCATTTGCTGCTGCATGGTAATTATGTGTCAGTAGTAGTTTGTATGAAGCTCATCATCATGAATACCTGTTTATTAATGTACAATGAGAACGAAAGGTACTGATCCGTATTATATATTACAATGTTTAAACGTGTGAAGAACGATGTACAATGATATTGTAGACTGCGTAGCTATATTTTATATTTCATTTTTACATTTGATTACATTTTACTTACTTTGTATCTTATGTTAGTTTTAGTAGATTTGTAGAATTAAGAACATTATGTAACAATTTAGTAATAGTAAGCTTGTAACGTGTGATAATTTTGTTTAGCGATAATTGTCATCTTGAGCATTCGGTTGACTAGCGCAAATAAATAGGATCGTATGATTTTCATGATTTATCAACGGCTGCTCACTTCCGTAGTCCGTGACCAAATCAACACAAAATTCTTTTCTATCATAAATAGCAGTAGCTGAAGTACCATCATCATTTGGAACAGTGTACATCAACTTGCCATCACTTCTGAACCGAAACCTGAAGAAACGAAAGGGAATAAATCAATATTTTATTAATGGGAAAATCTATACCTATATAGTTCTTATTTGCATATTATTTTCTTTGCAAGAGAAGCACATTTACACATACTGCAAATTTTTAAAAGTAGGTCCCTTGTCGGAAGAGTCTTTTGGATTGAGCTGAGTGGCTACATATTCACTGAATGGAAAGGCCAAAGTAATCCCTCTGTAGCAAAGGTGCTGAAAAGTTGGAGGATACCTGTTGAGGAGCGAATTCATCAATAACATAGTTTACAACGCAAGCAATTTTACGATAGTTTTCATCTACTGGCATAACTGAGCTTCGAAAAAATACCTTTGAATGTAGTGTGGTATCATTTTCCGTTGGTCTTCTGATTTCAATGGATGATGCATGCTCCGGAAAAACGTGGGCTGAAACTTAGGATCGTCCTCAGCAAGGGGTGAGCATCCTCTAAAGCCGGATTCAAGCCCGAGGCTATAAGATTCATCGATGCCACAACATTTGGAAACACAAGGCGTACTCCTACTCTTACAGTTGGCTTTGCAAAATAATACCTCGACAATGCGAGGACTAAGTCTAAAAATAAAGTACAAGACACACGTGATATGATCATATTATACTCATGCAAAATAAAAATCAGTAACAAAGAAAACCAATATAGGTATACAGCACAGGGAATTACGATAGCTTCTTCCTGTTTTCTTTCAATGTAATTAACTCATAATGTATTCGTGACTTTCTCCGAAACTCGATCATCGAGTTTCGATGCATGAAGGCAAAAACAAAACTTTCTCATTTTCTTATTTACTTTACACATACATACCCGTTCACACAAAATTCTCCAGGTCGGTAAAACTCGTTCTCATATTTTAGGAATCCATTAGATGTTATGCCACTTGCAACTGGAATCTCAGCATTTTGACTTGAGGTTGATGCATTAAGTTGGAAATTGTGAAGAAATCCTTGGAGTTGCCATTTTCCAAAACCACAGGAGACTGGATTGGTTTCTAAACTATTTGGCAGTTTTATTAAATTGGTTAAAAAAGAGTCAAGGGTGATATATCAGAGGAAGGTCATACATGCATACAAAATGGTCATAATTATACTTACGCAAATGCGGAATCCTGTCCATTGACCATAAAATAACTTGGCACATTCCAAATTGGCTTGACAGTGATATTCGAATTTCTGAATATCTTTTCTCGTTGCACGGAAAGATCAACCATTCGATTTCTGCAGTGGTATGTTTGCCCATCATTTACATAACTGGGAAATGTGCAACAAACGGGCAACTGGTATTTTGGCTTCTTTATCATCTTTCTCGTAACAATTTTAGTTCTGTTGGGGTGATTTGGAAATAAGCTAATTATGCTCGGCTTCCTCTTCTTAATTTTTGTCAGTTTTTTAGCATTGTGATTGAGAACTATATTCGGAGGTCTTGAGTGGGAATTCAGTTGAAACAATTGGTAAAGCACGTTTGGCTTTTGTCTGCTCTTTGTATAAATTTCAACTGATGATGCTGGGATAGAATCTCTAGTTTCATTTGCCAAAGATGAAGACGCATTTGTCTCTGAAGAAGATGATCCACCGGAAGCATCATAATCATCATCATCATTCATGGGTGCCGCGAACTCTTCTGACTCTGGTATGATTAAGTTATTCTCAAATGCTGCGGGGAAAATAGAAATAAAAAAGAACGAGTTAAGCTTTAGGAAGGAAATGAAGCGTTTAATTGTTAAAGTCAATACTTTTATTCAACACGAACGTACGTATTATATTCATACACAGTCTGTATATACAAAGTTAGTAATGTATTGCGTGCTTTCTCTTAATGCCCTTAAGTCAGTAGTAATTAGTGAATTAGTATGGAATTAAATAAAGCAAATAAATAAACACAATAGAGCAGGAAATTGAACGCATTCAGTCATCGTCCCTAATTAAGTGTGTAATAGTCTCCATTGCTATTACGAAGCAAGTTATGAACAGAAATCGGCTTGTAGAAGATGTAATGTCGGGAGCGTTTTCTAAATCGTGATTTTTTCGTTGTGAATGAGTCGCTTGAAGGTGTTGTACTCGTGGTGATGTTATCATCATGACTAATTTGATTATTACTGGCACTGTTACTACTCATAATTTTATTGTAAAAATTCCTATTTCTTGAGGACGAGAACAATGTACAAACTTTCCTTTCTTGTGCTCGTGTCCCAACTGACGGAGTTGTGGCAGTTGTACTTGTAGTCGGGGTGGCGGTGATTGCAGTCGTCGTCATATTTGTGACAGGAGGTGTGGTCGTGGGAGTTCTCAAGGGGAAATCATGGGAAAAGGAAACAATGGCTGTATTAGTTGTCGAAGGGATTGCAGAAGTCACGCTTGTAATTGTGGGTGTCGATATAGAACGTGTTTTAGTTGATTTAGTTGCAAGGGTGAAATTGGATCGTAACAATATTCTTGGCTTTTCAGTATTCACAGCATCTACGAGTTCTGTTTCATTGTCGTATGTGGTTCTCACGAAGTCAGTACGCATAATCAACGGAATACTCGTAGTAGTAGGCTTCTTTTTCTTTCTCTTCCTTTTTCGTTTCTTTTTACCTTCGTCAACTCCTCCTGAGCAGAGAAATAGGACAGTTTGCTGTTCCTCGTTGGTGTAGTCGATCAGCTCACCATAAGCTTGAGCACCGTCAACACAGTAATTTAGGATGCGGTTTATTACCGGAATCTCACTGCCCTTGGAATCTCGAAATGGATACAAAAGCCAACCATCTTTTCTTAGCCGAAATCTGTGAGAAAATGGTTTGCAATGCAGCATTTCAATGAATTTGCTTTTCATATATTTGTAATTCTTATGACTTTAGTAATTACTAATGATATATGTTGATGCATAATTGAAAGCTGTTACTCACTCAAGATTTTTGAAAGTTTTTCCTGTAACCTCTGTAAGGTAGTCAGCTACTCCCATTCCAAAGGGGAAAACGGTAGTTTTCTTTGTTTTACACTTATTCTTGAAATTCGAGGGATAGCGATTAATAAAGTGTGGCGAAAGATGTGCCATTTCATATGCCGATAGTTTGTGTGACAAGTTGTGATACAAAATTGGAGACCATTTTATTTTGTCCCGATAACTTTCCCTACTCGCAGATGTGCTACGACTGTCATCACCTCCTCTAGTTATGGGTTGACAACCTGTTGGGTAATCGTCACTTCCAAAACTATAAACTTCGTCAAGTCCGCAGCACTTTTGGATACATCTAGTTATAAACAATCATACATTAATTTCTTAAAAATTCGAACAAATGCTAGATTTGCAATGGCGCAAATGTATACTAATATATTACGGTGTCAAAGGGTCTGAGCAGTTAGCTTGACAGATCTGAAGCGAGATTTTATCCTTCCGTATGCTGAAATAGAAAGTATAAATTTTAGTTTGGAGTGGACTTCTTTCTGGAGAGTAAGTGAAATCATGTTCTCCATTGCTCATACCTGCTAATGCAGTATTCATCTATCCGATAAAATTCATTTTCAAACTTCAAATTTCCATCCGGATAAAAATGGTGTCCATCTGTTGAGTTTTCGTTGAGAGATATAGATGCAGAAAATGCGGCATAATGGCACGATAGTACAGATTTCTCTAACCTGCAATAAAATTAAGTAAAACATGAGATTAAGCACATTAATCCAAATTAACACTTAAATGTGATTTTAATATATAGAGTGCGCTACCAAAAGGCACCCAAATTTGTATGTTAACATATTTGGGGCGACTTGAACTATCAAGGGAAACGAATGCTGGAAACACAACTATACCTAAATTCCGTTAACAGCTTGGTAGAAACTACTGCTGCAGGCGCTGTCCAGCTCCTTTGAATGCCGTTATTGTTGTCATTTAAATTTTCCTTGCTAACACTGCTTCCACCACACTGGTAATATAACAAGTCATCCGTCTCTCTGGAACAACAAAGTGGTAACGCAGGCGGGCCAAATGATTGCGATGTGTGAGTAATCGGAGGAATATCATCCTGTTCAATTTGTCGTCCTCCCCCTCCTTCCACTTCCTCATCATCAGTATCCTCACCTCCAGCTAGCATTGCAGCAGCACTAATATCCTCTTCCTCCATTCCAGCCTCTTTAGCCAAATCCAAGGCCGTGTAAGAGATCGTCTTGCTCAAGTGAAGTCCATGACACGGGCAGCTCAGAAGATATTGCACAAGTATGAATGATAGGGATAAATAGCTAAAAAATACTGAAGGGAACTGACGTGTTTTAGCTTCGCTCAATAGCCGCCTCATTTTTAAGATTTCATAGTAATTTTAGTACAATCCGTTTACCGGAGCTGAGGGACACTGTAAACTAATTAAGGAGTAAATGCAAGAAAAAAAGTGGCACAAACGTTGAAAAGAACATAACTCACAACCTTACACATACCATTTTGAGCTTGTTGTGTGAATGAATGAAAGAGAGCAACTACAATTTTTCGCAAATAATTTTTTCCTGACCAAGCCGTGGACTTGACTTAAGCCTTATATGTCATAGACATTTCTGTGAGACAGAGATGAAGGGGTAAAAATGCACCTTCACCTACGCCTATGAGAAATTAAATATTTCACATTTTACCGTGCTGTAGATAAGGTTCTTAAATAACGGTGCGTTTGCTCACACATTCTTTTTAGACTTCTTCCTACTTATATAAAAAGAGTCATAGCATACACATCATTCAGTCAAGCACCTGACCCGCATATTTATAGCTTCACTCATTGTCAGTATGTTGATTATTGCTTATCTTTGCTGTTTTAGCAAAAACATCTAAAGCACACTTAATAAGCTTGTATACAAGAAGATATCTTGATAAGCTTTGGTTAGAGCAAGTTTCAAGCTCAATGTTGATGTAATTTCATTGTTGAGCTAAATAATACGATTTATGGCTTAACCTTGATGATAGTATAATTGGTTTAAAAAATCAAAAATAGAAATAGCCATGCAGCATGATGATATAGACTAGATATGTATTAGTGACAACGGAAATGGCCAATGTTCACTCATCGTTAATGCAAATAATATATAAATATTCAGTTTAGGGTAGGTGCTCTATGCATAACGCCTGGCGTAGTCTCCGTCTGTGATATTCGAATCGCATTACTAGATGAAATTATATGCTCCTGTGAAAAGTGTCTCATCAGAGCAAGAACTCTAGGCATCATGCTCTCTTATCATCGCTGAGTAGCTAAATAATACAAAAGCAATGATTTTTACACCTAGTGAGACAATAGAAGAAAGAGGAGTTTTAATGATAATCATTGTGCATAACGAACAATGCGAGATTATAGATAGACCAAGAAACTAGTAGCAAAAGAAGCCACAATGAAGAATAATGCTTCTGTTATGTTGATTAAAAAGGAAGCATGAAGTTACATATATTAATGAGTAAAAACAAGTTCTCGGTGTGGTTGATGGTAAAGGTAAAACATTTATAGCATACCCGTTCCTTTAGGTATGATGACAACAATTATATGTAATTTACGCTTTACTTCTATTATTGCTGTGAAATATTTTATTGTTTGTTTTTTTCCAATGCAATGGGGGAAATGAGGTTTGCTCTACTTTCAGACTTCATAATACATTATGACTTTATTTGAAGGAGAACTACTTGATTGCTTAAAAGGACACATACATATAATTATACTACCTATGTATCCCACACTAAAACAGGAGAAAACTACACTGTTTAGATGTTCATCGTGGTACTTAAGATGGAAGAAATAAATCTTTGTCTTTGTAAGTAGAAATTATACCCCAAAATTAATCAATTTACACAACAATTCAAAACTATCGATTCCTACTTTACGTTTACTGAATTACTGTTTTAGTAATTGCATGCATAAAAAAGCACACAACTGTGATATGCAATACATATATGGTTTTAAATCAAACACAAGTTGGAAGTTATAGGGAAATAACTGTCGGCCCATGATTACCTATTACCTATACTATTCCTATTTTTTGAAAAACGAAGCGTGATTAGGACTAGGTGTGCCAAAGGTGGATGCTTCTTGGCTAAACCCTTGTTACCAGTTATTGTGTCATGTATTTACATATACAAACGAGTGATACCACATAGCCTTATGTAGTTGACAATAATTAATTTGCCCACAATTAATTTCAGGTCATTTCAATACCATACGGAGTCGGAAAGCCTGTTTGCTCTTTTATCTTTGATTTCACAGTAACCAAAGGTGGGCCCTGTGAAACTTTCACAATATACCAACTGACATGAGACAGATGAATGATTTTACGAACAGATAGAGCGTTTCAGCCTTGTCTCAGACAGAAAAACAGATAAATACTTTTTGGTGAGATCATTTGATGCGTGTATAAATTATGATTACTTTTTTTCTGAGTGGTTGTTATAATGCATGCGATTTAAGAAGGACCTCACCTAATGCATAAATAAGAATTAATGCAAAAAAGATGGATGCGATTTCAGTGAGATTTTCATAACGAAATAAATATAACAAAATGCGAATATAATGAGCTGATATTGCAGGTTGTATGTACTAAACTAAAATGTTGAACAAAATTTACTATTTCTCCAGACCAGAGTTTCAAAATGTTTGGTTCACTATCAGTACTTTTATTTCCAGTCAAAGGTTGTTGAATAAATACTTATGTATTTTGAGATCAGTTTTGTTTGAAAGTTAAATGGGTAAAAGTTGAATACGCAGATAAAAGCAATATCGATTAACTTTAAATGTTGGTATTGATTAGGAGGAATTGAGGAAGATTGAAATGACTAAAAATGAAGGCGGTAACGCTGCATTTAGATACACACTGACGATTTACATTGTGTTCTCATTACTCGATACTCTTTCAATCCACGAATAGGGATTTCAATGCTTTCTTGGAAAATTTTAAGCTGTGATTTAGCATATCCGCTATCTCAGAGCCGTTCCCGAGCCAAATATTTATTGCCATCCCAGCTATTACTGAGAACATGATTGCTCTCAAGATTGACTTCACTGTGACTGCAACGATTTCATAGATAGTCCGAATGATGGCGGGTAGCATGTAGATTATGAGTCCCAGAATGAGAAATTGGCCCAGATTCATTTCGTTGGTTGCCTTCCACAAAGATCCGAGTTTGTACACGACCCACTGTAAATCCATCGCCATCTTAACCCTTTTTTGTTAAAACTGGGGATAAACCTACAAAACAAAACCAAATCAATAGTTAATCGTTTGGAATCAGGCTAGTCTTCTCTGAGTTTTACATGATTATTAAATATAGCATTTAAACATGGTAATTATTACAAGTGAATCAAAGACTCCTTCTTCAATCAATTCCCAAAGACCTGTTACGGAAAATATGTATAAAACGCTTGTTGGGGCTGGGGGTAACCAAATAGTTGAGTAGGGAAGGTCACGAATCAAAACGAGTGAATGCACAATTTTTAATTTATATTTCTACAGAATGCCTCGGATAAATCCGATATAAACACAAATAATTATCGTCAGCAAATGTCAGTTTCTGTGGCGACTTCCGAAAAGTTTAGGGAAGAGAAACATCAACAATGTCAAACTGAACAGCAGCAGAGAGATTGGAAATGCTTATATATACACTATTCACAAAGTTCCAAAAGTGCGCAAATGAAGAAAGGAGTGGATTCCAACCCAGTATTCCAACACGTCCATTTCCATTCATACTTATTCCAATTCGCAGCTATTCTGTAAAAGCGAAGAGTAATTTGTGCAGTGCAGATAATCTTACTGTATTTGCCTCTATTCACAAGCAAACTTTGTAAAACTGTGATAGATAATATGCTATTTTGATCTTCGTAGCAGTATGACATGCGTAATGTTCTAGGTATAGTATCTGTGCAGGTTTTACGAACTATGCAATCAGTGAGTTGGATTGGAGATTCAGTCAAGTGTTACAATTTGATTTTCATAAAACATGTTTGTACCGTGTGGACAGAGTGTACAAACTTTTGATAAGATTAATACACGTAAGCTCAAACCTTCTATAATTTCGGCTTACGTTTGGCTTTGGTATTAGGAAAGGATTCACTATCACCACATTGACGTCAAACGTACAACATGATAATTGTATACATGGCAAATAGGACGTAGTACGTCACAGTCACAGTTGTATGATGAATCACAAAGTAACACTTTGTTAAGAATGATGAAGGGATTGATTGGTAAACCAAACGCATACAAGCAGGACCTTTAATTTTTTTAACATATTGAAGGGACCGTATACATCTTTTAATACATCTCTGCGTAAAATGTTAAATGAGAACTATAAATAACTAATTTGGTATGGATATTCATAAATTGGATGAATAATTATTTATATTAGTGAATGCATAGTATACATGAATGCATTTTTACTACTATGGCTAATATAACTTTGCTAGTCTGTCTGGTGTGTATGTTGTCAGGAATCATTGACCAGTAATGGAACTGATGTAGTACAGAGAGCTGTATATTATCACATTTTATTTTCCGTTTTCAGTTTTGTTTGTAGAAGAAATTTATTATTTTCTGCTGGCACAATTAATACTAAAATGGTTTTGACAAAAATAGATAAGCCTGAGAATTGCATTTGAATCAGACGAGAAAATTAAAATTAATTAACATTGTACAGTAGGCAGAGAGATTCCAGGTTACTGAAGTGCTCTGTGACAGTTGGTTGTGCAAAGATTTTACTACATTTTACCAAAGAGACATGCAAGTGAATCCGAATTATAATTCCTATTTATACACAAAATGCACATGGAAAGTTGCTCTACTCGTCTGTCCATGCTGGTTAAGTGTACTAGAGGGAACGAGCACACTTTCTTATGATTTGTGATGCATGCATTCCTGATATAAATGCATGGAACGGTGAAAGCACAAAAAATACAACGTGAAGAAATGCAGATAATGCAGTTCATTGAACTATCGAGCTACGACTTTATTAAATTACTGTATTTTTTTCATTACAAAATCCCAAATTATCGAATGAATAAAATGAATCCTTTTTAAGTTTCAATCTTAAACAAACCCATGCATTCGTACACCTTACTCTATAACCAACTTAACACTACGATTGTAACTAATATAATTTTCATTGATTTACAGTCTGATTTATTGTAATTTTGTTCAGCTTACATCCTCACGTTCACGCCTAAAGTTAGATACTGACCCAGGCATTACTAAAACTTACGACAAGCTCCATTCTATACCTATACAGAATGAATTAAAGAATTTCTCATGCTTACAATATACATACTGGTCAATTAACTACCATCACTGAAGATTAATGCACCAAAAACAATCATAAAGCAATTAAACATATTTGCATAAATTAATATTACACTAGGAGCATTTACAAACTTTTAAACTTTAATAAATTGTAAATTGTTGTGTAATTCATATTGAGCCTTCTTAACTAAACGTTCGAAAATCAGTACATCAGTACTGATTGGTTTGGTACATCAGTTAAGTTCAGAGTCTATTGGACAAGGTTCCGGTATTGCTCACCCACTGTGTGAACAATTATGAAACGTGACATTTTTTTGAGAATCAAGTTATGAAGAACTTGTTACTCATGCTGGAGAGTTTGGCTTGGGAGGATTCACAGCACAAACAAATAATATGGTTTGATCTTCTGGATTTCGGTAAGGCCCAGTAGGTTCTCCCCAATGTCGAATACCATCAACGCAAAAGTTAAATGTACTGAAAGCTGATTCAATCAGATCTCCAGATGCGTCGCGGATGCTTGGATGCTTGTAAATAACTTTACCATCTCGTCGCAGTCTAAATCTGTTGAAATGACAAAACGCTGGCTGCAAATCATACTTTTAAAAATTAAAACACTGAATATATTTTTTAATCTTAAAACTTACTCCAAATTGATTTGTGCTAATGGACTCATCAGTTGTACCACATCACTGCTAAAGGGGAACACTAGTGTAACGTTTTTGTAGCAGTTATATTGGAACTTGGGAGGATAGGCCTGAACCAAATGAGTGGTTAAATCTTCCAACTCTTTCTCAGACACTTTCGTCACCATATTTTTATAGAGTGGTGGGTCAAATGGAGTGTCTTCTTCAGAAAGGGGAATGCACCCTCGTTTCTTACCTTTGAGGAAGAATAAAGAATAGAGATTGAAAGCCAATGCTAACTCCACCAAATATAGAATATAATTGTTTCTTACCACCCACTCCTAAACTGTACACTTCGTTGGGGGCGCAACATTTTTGAATGCATGGAGTCTGTGGATCGGAGCAATTCGTCTTACATACAAGAACCTCTACAGTCTTTCGGAAAACCCTGTAATATTTATAAAATATGACTTATATTATCAATGTTAAATCAATGTTTCTGTAGTATGTATATGTAAAAAAAATTGAAGCAGTCATAAATCTTCATACCCATTCACGCAAAATTCTCCTTTTCTGTAGTAATCGTTTCCCATTTTCAACATGCCATTGGGCATGAGCACTGGCTCAATGGGTGAAAGCAACTTTCCTAAGTCATGCACGAATTCTTTAGTCCATTTTTGGCATTTTATAGGGTTCACTTCCAATCTGCAATGCAAAAAAAAACGAATGCTTGTTTTAAAATATTTTGGATTTCATCATGTTTTGGCGTGGTTTTCATAAGCTTGAGTTTTCGTATTAAGTTACCTAAACTGTGTGGTCTTATGAGTATGCATGAAATTCGGTGAAGCAGTCCATAAGCTGGAGGTAGAATTCTCTTTGCTATCGTTTACTTCACCAACACCTTGCTTCTTACAATGATGACTGATTTCATTTCCATTATCATCACTCGCCTCTGGGTCAATTGAACAACAGACGGGTAGAACTGGGGGTGGTGGTGGAGCCTCCGTAGTTGTTGGCAAAGTTGTTGAAGCTTCAGTCGCCGTTGTAGTTGGAAGCATAGTTGTGGTTGGTGCAGTTGTCGTTGGAGCCTCTGTTGTAGTGGTGGTCGTTGTTGTTGTAGTAGTTGTCGTTAATGGAGTCGTGGAAGTAGTCGTCGTTGATGGAGTCGTGGAAGTAGTCGTCGTTGATGGAGTCGTGGAAGTAGTCGTTGTTGAAGGAGTCGTGGAAGTGGTCGTCGTTGAAGGAGTCGTGGAAGTGGTCGTCGTTGATGGGGTCGTTGTAGAGGGAGTCGTGGAAGTTGTGGTGGTTGGAGTTGTGGTAGAGATATATGTGGCCGTATTTGATGATGCTGCAACTAAGCTTTCAGCCTGTGGCTCCCTGTAGGTAGTCAACTCTGCAAGGATATTTCCGAGAATAGTCGAACAGGGTTAATATAAAGTCATATAATATGTAGTTTTCAATGAAAACTTGTATTTTTTGTTATTATTAAACAAGTTTATGTATGTAAATACAAGTAACTGACCTTCCGGAGCTCCTAAGCACAAAAAGAGAACCGTTTGTGACTCTAAATTCATAAATGGTTCCTCTACTTTGCCGTAGTTCATGACTCCATCTATACAGTACTTGGTTGTTCTTAAACTTTTTGAAATGGCTATATTTTTCTGATTTTCATTTGGGTTCATAAGCCATCCATCTTTTCTCATCATAAACCTGGGAAGAATATGCCGTAAGAAATCATAAATGTGTCGCATAGAAAACATGAATGGATTCATGCATGAATAAGTGTGAAATAACTTCTTAAAACCCACTTTAACGATGAAAATGGATACCGAAGAACAGTTGATAGGAAATCTGCAACTTGTTCCCCGTATGGAAACACTGTAGTGGCATTCCTTGGACATGAACGCCGGAAGCTTGTTGGATTTGAATTAATGATATGAGGTCTGATTCCTGCCATTTCTAACTGTTTTGTAGTCAACCTTTTTCTGTTTTCATCGTACAGAGTAGGAGACCAAATTGATTCATTTTTTGATGGATCCATTCTTAAGCAGCCCCCTCGTTGTCCATTCATTCCCATACTGTAGATCTCATCATATCCACAGCATTTATGGACACATGGTGTCTCTGGGTTCGAGCAGTTCATTTTACATATTTGCACTTCCAAAACATTCCCCGATTTTCTATGTAAAAATATAAATTTTTATACTCCTTAATTATTGTTTTCTTACCAATATACCAGATCAATCAAGCAACAATATCACCATTCTAGAAATTTACTAAATGCTAAAAATTAACAAGTATAGTTAACATTGGATTGGGGTAAATGTAGGAGAAAAGTACCTACTTTCGAATGATTTTTCTCAATAAAACAAGCTAACCAATTCCTTTGACCTCTTTGAAAAGTTTGCATAAATCTTGCATCGCAGCTCTTCTCTTTCCACTATTGAAGATGAGCACCTAGATTTATCAATACTTAGGTATCCGCAAATAATTTTAGCTTTATTGTTATACTCATTATTGAATTTTCATCTTCATAGTATCGCTTCCTTCGACGAGCATCAAAAGTTTTAAAAATTGACTGCAACGTGCAAAAATGAGTTATCCGTCAACTATCAACGAATACCTACAAAAGTCCGTAATAACTTCAAATAGTCTCCCTAATTGTAAGTCCCAATTATGAAAATCACAAGCCACGAGTGATTACAATTGATGGAAGGCTCGAAGTCAATTTTAGAGAAAGGCTCTAATAGAGCGGACTCACTTTTTTAAGACTCATGTCTCACAATCAATGCACTGCATCCCTCAAATTACCAAAGCAAAAAATATGGAATTGGAAAAATCTTTGTTCTTCTTCTGTCTTCTACGACAACATACGACACGATTGATTGATGCGCGTGCAGTGTAATATTTATGCTCGCATTAATTTGCCGTACATTAAAGATCATGCTTTGACGCATTGTTGCATTTTGTCTTTTGCATGTATGATTGTAAAGACCCTTTGGTCTCATGAACCTGTTTTCTTGTCAAAACTATGCATGTGCTACAATGCATAGTTCATCTGTCAAGAGAATCTTGACTCTTCTTTCTAGAGATTTTAGCTGAAAACTAAAAGTATGAATCATCATAATATATTTGAGTGCATTAAAAGTTTTAAAAGTAGCTTCAAGCTTGAAAATGATAGAAAACAGACAGCTGCATAGGACCATTTCTACATCTTTGGTGGTCATCACTATCGCTTAAAACTGATGGATTTTCAATCAATACCTATAATATACTTTCATGTACCTAAACGCTGGGCGTCTAATAGGCATACACACATACATGATATGTTAGACTACCGGTAGATTTCTCGCTAATAAAAGTCAAACGAAAGCAAAATTTAAAACGGTACGTGACATAGTCTGTATTAGACTTGTGTGTAGGAGGATAATGTGAGTAGATTAAAGGCTATTTGAGAAAACAGTAGTTGACAGTTATTAAGTTAATTGCAGTTAGTTAAGGCAGTATTTTGCATGAATCGATTCTAGAATGATGGAAATTTCAACATTATTTTTGGTTTGTTTAGCAGGAAGAGAAGATGTGAACTCACTATTTGCATTTTATTGTTACCTAAAGCTCATTGAGCAAAAATGAAATAATATTCCTCTGAGGTAACTTACCCATTTCCTTTAATACAATACTCGGCGGTTCGATAGTATTCATTTTCGTATTTCAACATGCCATCAGCCAAAAAGCGACCGACTGAGGCAGTGCCCGTCGATAATGGGAGCTGACCAATGAATGTGCCATCCTTGCAACCCGGTTTGGTTGTTTGCAATCTTGAGAAAAGAGAAGGTAAAAAATCATAAAAAATTAGCAAAATCTCAGGTCAATGTTGTCAGAAGCTTAGTTAATGTGCTAAACGACAAATGTGCTAACTTATGTTGCGATTTGTGATTGTGACATAAGTAATTAATTAGCATTCAGAGGGACTTCAGCATAGACTCACGAACGATCAAGACATGGCATAGAATAGTAATGTCACCAAACATGAGTATAATTTGCAAAAATTAAATATTTTTAATTCTGATCAAGTATAATTCAAGTACTTGATAACAAAAGAGTTTTGCAGTTGACACTCATTTTAGTTTATATTTAGTAGGACAGGGAATTCTTAAACAACAACAAAGTCCCCACCTTCCTTTGTAAGGATAACTTTTGTCCTCTCCAAGAACACGAAAAAATCCAGCACTCTGATAAATAATAATTAGGCAAGTTAGGCGTTGTGATTGAAAGGTATGAACAAATGCATGAAATTATTCTTGAATACTATTCCCAATCAATTTAGGAGTACATTTTTTAAAATCAATAATTTCATAATTAAATTTATTAGCCTTCTTCGATCTTGTGTATTCTTTACTGAAGGATAAAATGCAGGTGTCCTCAGGAGAAGAAAAGTCAATGAAATATGTCATATCAGCGATTAAGCATTTTAAGCCTTTTTTGAATATATTTGAATGTTTGTGACACTAATTTGGAGCAAGATTCAGCCATCGCTGTTGTCAGCCCCATTTTTACATTTTTTGTACTACATATTCAATATTGCAAGTTAGAAAATACAAAATATGGCTGATCGTGTTCGTGCTGGCTAAATGGATACACAATAAACTGTCTGGCACAAAACATTTTTTTAAATATCCGGCAATAAAGAATTTTTTCAAACAAAGAAAAAATAAAGATATTTCAATTTATCACATCAGCACTTCTTGCTATCTCAGGTTGCTTTACAACTTTACCTCTGCAAAAATTTAGCATCAGCAGAGAAGGGAACATGAATTATATAAGTTTGTATGAATAGATTACGCATTTTTGCGATTCCACCAGTATGATGTGACAACTATAATGCTTTGGGTTTCGCTTACAGGGAGTGGTGAAGAAATGCAGTATGCACTTCTGGTCTACACGTTGTCAGACATACCTGTTTTGGGATACCAATTAGGATTTCGTTTGTCAACTAACTTCAAGATTGCAATAACGACTGCTTAATTTTTTACCGTTTAATAAGGAAGACGAGAAGAGGGACATTATGGATGTGAATTAAAAACGTGTACCATGAGATGGTATAGGAGGACAAAAATGTGTGTGGTGGTGAGGGTGATGGAAATGTGTGGCATCATCAAATTTGACGAGTACTTATAACCCATACAACGCGTTATGATCTCACTTCACGAATCAATGAGTTGGTTGTGGTGTCTCATAATCCTTCATCGTGAGACCATTAGCATTATTATTAGGTATACAAACATTGCTTATAGCAAATTGATTGTAAGTGCTCCTTAATTTTATTAATATATTCCATTGTCGTAACCCGATTCCCATCCATCGCTAACAAAGTACTCAAGGGTTCAAGCCTCAAGCTCCAATTTGAAAGTACAAACGTTCATCTGATAAGATATTTTTGTTGCTCTCCAAAAAAATAATGGAAGATTAATGATATGGCACTACTGTTCACTCGCCCCTCCTATTTAGATCAGTAAACAAATTATCATAATCAAAGGACGACATGTTACACTACTTCATATTTCATATGCATAACAATGTAGAAAAGAAAGGCGTAACAAAATTTTGAATGTGGTAGGAAACGTTATGAAAAGACCAAATATGAACAAATATAAATGGAACCACGGGTTTTGGTATTGTAAACGAGCTTTGACCGATGAATGAACGCAGTGAAAAATGACGAACACTGCGTTCGCTCTAATTCTGATGTCGTACTCATCCTTACTTTTTTAGCAGCTCAAATTATAATATTATTATCCATCACAGCATGCAGAATTTTGAAAGCCTACACAGGTGGACACAGTAGACAGTATCCATTAGACATGATACACACATGAGACACTATGAATAATAATCAATCATTATGTCAGAAGTAACAGCAACAGGAAGAAGCTTTGAATTGGAATATTATTAACTCACTGGTATTTTGTGGCGATTTCAGCTCCCATGAGATGTCGAGGAACGCTCCATACATCATTTTGAATGCCTTGCGATGACTCTTGTTCAGAGCCTGACACAGTTTCACAGTTACCAACAATACGGTTATCAACGCTGACTTTTAATCCGTTGCAGCAAACTGGAAGCTTTGCTAGGTTAACTGGAGGAGCCGGTGTTGTCGTTGTTGTTGAGGTAGTAGTCGTAGTTGTCGATATGGTGGTTGCCCGTGTCGTTGAAGCTGACGTAGTAGTTGATCTTTTCGTTGTTGTCGTTGCCTCCGTAGATTCGGTTATTGATTTTGGAACTAACGGTCCTACCGTTGTTGAATACAGATTTTCACTTTTACTCCCTTTGATCTCATTGATCTTCACACTAGAATCGTTGATATAAATACTGATATTTTTTAATGAGATTGAACTGGAACTCTCCGACAGTGAGTTTTCAGAGCTGACAAAGTTTTTCAGGTTGATGCTTCCACCTGGAACCCCATTCTCCATAATGTTGTACACTAAGATAACTGCCGCTGGAATCAGGCTTACAGCCAACGCGGATGCCGTATTCAGCGGCATTTTGATACGAAATTAGTCAACTTACGCTTATGCAAATAATATGTTCTTCAGACTAATCTCATATTGTCTTTCACACGACAATGAGTGTGGCCATCTAGCCAATATGAAATTTCGGATTTTTTTGTATCTCTTTTGAAAAAAATCAATTCAACTCATGATGATATTATTGCAAATGTGAAATACGCTTTTTAAAATTTGTTGATCACTGACGATTCCTGTTCTAGCAGTTTTTACGTGCGTAATTTTTAATATAAATAATTTGAAGTGATGCTAGCATGTATACCTATCTCAAATCTACATGCATAAATGAGAGATATTGAATGTGGCACTCTTGATGTCCCATTGCAAGCTATGCTTTTTCACTTTCACTAGGACACTCGACAAGTTCGTTGTGACTTCAGTGAACCTTCCCCCAAGACTACTAATGGCAAGCGTCCTCACTAACTAACTTCAACAAAGATGAGCGATTCTTACATATTATGGCTTTGAAGTTTTTGATTTGTACTACTATCTGTAGATTTCATGAAAAATGCAGAAGCTAACCATGCAAGGCAAAAGCCAAACGCGACCAAAAGGGTTGGTTTTGGTTGTTGAATGCATAACATATTACATATGTATAAAAAACTTGCTAATCTTTCTACAACAATAATGAATGAGCAATAATAATGTATTAGTGATTGGAATTGTATATGCAAAATTGCAGAAGATTAAAAACTAGGAAACCCAATGTATTACTACTGCCTTTTGTTTCTCATTGGTAGTGCCACTACTATAGTTTAAGGCATTTAACTAGTAGCATTAAAGTATCATGAAGCACGATTGGAACTAAATTTTCATAATGTTTGTTCTCATTCTATCGTCACGAAATTTTTCCCTGGAAAATAAACAAAATTTTACGCACCTTAAACGTTAGCTGGATGAAATATTTTGAAAATAAAAGATCTACACTTTGGACAAAACTCCGACCCAGATCGGGAATCGCTTTGTCAGGTGCTTTTTCGAAATCGGTCCATTATTGCTTCCATGAATTACATGCAATTAGGCTTCCTCATGCAAACCCGTTAGCAAATAATCAAACTAATTTTTGAATGATTGACTTATGATTCAGGAACCAGGAACCTTCCAAGATCCCTTAAACTAATAAGCATGACAGAATTTAATGCAAGCACAATATTACAAAATTAGTTAATGCAGGCATCATGAAAGCATATTATGCTGAACTGATTGATTGATTGAAATTTTATTTCCGTGATATTTTGTTCAATCACTACAGCTTATCGCTTATACTCTACACTAACACTAACGATTCTCATTCGAGCATTGTAAGAAATGAATAACGTTTTCCCGTCAGAGAAAACCGAAACTGTGCTTTCTAATTAGGTGTGTGTTTTACACACTTGAAGCAAAAAAAAAGATTGGTTTTGTCTTGTTCTTTGAGCACCAGTGTCGATGACCAAAAATCTTATAATATATCATTTTAATGCTCGTTTTCAAACTTTGTGGTTGATGGCAAAAAAGTGCTTTGTTGTGGCCTGTTGACTTGTGTGAAGTTAGAGCTACAAGGCATTTTATTAAAGCCATGATTGTGTAGGATGTGTTTTTTATAAAAAACCAACACACTCGTGAACATTCAGAATTCAAGGGACTTGTCATATTACGAAAGCATTAAATGCTTCATTAATTTTATTTCAACAGTTAAGGTAAACGTTGCTGCATAATTTGCATATAATGTTTTGTGGCGAGTCAAGATACAATAGACACAGGTAACCATTATTATGACGACGCGTGTAAACACGCCATTATCACTTGTATTACAATGCCCCTGAAACCAAGATCAATTTGATAATTTTAGAACTGTGTCCCTTAACTGTGTTTCCTTACCCAGTTACTGTAGAAGAGACAACGAATGCCATACTCATGGTAAGTTCTGCAATTGTTTATTTGATTAACTCATCTGTAATCCGAGCATGAATAACGCTAAAAACAACTCAAAGATTGCAGCGTTTTCAAGCATCATGAAATTCTTGAGTGGGAGTAAAAGGTCCAATCTAATCTGTGATTTTTAATGCAGAAAAATTCATAAGTTCACAAAAGACATATATTCTGATTCTGAATGAAAAACGCAGTGAGAGTGAGAGTGCAGTTTGTTGTTGAGTACGAAGCTTCTTCCTTTTGCAAAACAAATTTGCGTACCTGTCCGTTATACGCATTTTGAAAGCTCATTTAAAAAAATGTTTTTTTGCATACAGAAACAGAGTGCATAGGTGTGCATTTTAGATTACTGTAATTTCATCGATCTCTGCTGACCAACTAGAGGTCCATTGAGGTATATTAGGGGGGCTGCATCAAAGCCTCACTTAACTAGTAACCAGATATCTATAGTTAATAACTGAGTTGAAATAAGTGAGTAGGTGATTTACCTGTAGAAATACTGGTTTTTACACACATAACGGCAGGTACACTTTACAAATGGCTTTTGTATTCAAAAAAGGTAGACCTTCAACAATTCAGTAGTGTTTTTTTGCGATCTAAAAGCAAAAAATATCTTTGTCAAAGGTAAACTGTCAAGCATATCCTTTTTGTACGTATTAAAAATCCCATTGCCCATAATAGTGGATATTCGTTACTTTTGCCTTCACCACCACCCAGTGGATTTGTCTCCGTCAAAAGATGTTTAAAAAAGTTTGAACCTTGCTTCACTGTCTAATGAAAAAGTTACCTACAAAATACAATGCGCATTTTTTGTCACTAAAAACCAATTAACAAAACATATATTATTAGCGAATTACAAAGGGAAAGCACTGCAAGTTTAAATTTTACAACACATTTATTGAGCGTTAGCGTTTGTAGATGAATAATATGCAATTTTAAAATATTGTCTTGCAAAAATAGCGGCTAAAATGTTTGAATGTTGCAAATAAGCTTCAAGCTTATCGCATAAGTACATTCTGAAGTTGAAGAAACAAGGGATTATTGACCAAGAATTCAAGTATAGCCCCAAATATATTTGGCCCCTTTTAAATTGCGTTACCCTTTTAAAATTCGTGTTTAGATGTAAGGTTAGGTTACAATGTGATCTTTTGTCTGTACATCTAATCTGAAGCTACTACTTTATAACTATCCAAACAGCCAGTAATTCCACTGCAAAGTGTTTAAAATTGAAAGCCAATTGGCAAATGAAATTAGCAGTTAGATAAAAATGTCATGAAAATAATGTTTTCAATCCAAGCGCGTCACTTGTCAGTATACTGATTAATATTGAATAGAGACATTTTAACAAGTGCTTCTATGTGTTAATTTTCTGATTGCCACCTTTTTTAATTGTCATTCGCAAATCAATCTACAATTAATTTTTTGTATTGCATTGACTTCTGCCGACTAGCCATTCAAGTGCAAACTGCAGACTTCAGGTAACGCATTTACGCACGCACACAGGACACAAAGAGATGATGCGATGGTGAAGAGGAGCAGAGAAGCATCATCCTCAAATCAAGCACAAATCTTGTTCTGGCTGTGTGAGCTGCCATCTAACGCGCATTTTATTGGTTGAGGCTTTACGCTCGCCTTTCAAAGCTTAGATGCATCATGCATTTATGTTATTGGAGAGAGGAGAACTCCTTCTTTCTAGCTGTTCGTTGCCCTTCTCACTCTAGGATCACCGTATTGACATTTGAAGAAGTTAAATTAAATTAAAAGTGATTGAAAGTGGTGTGAAGTAAACAATAGCTATGGCCAAGTCCAATATTAAGTTCGTCCCTCCTGTTATTCACGACAATGAAACAGGATGGGGTCCTACAGGAATTCCAGAACAGTTCAAAGATATGCCGTATCAACCTTTTGCAAAAAGTGACCGGCTGGGAAAGGTACTTAAACTTTATTAACTAGATAGAAGTTTTGTGTTATCACTTATTTAAGTAAGCAGTTAGCAAGTTATGGATAAAATCTTGCATTCAAATCCTATGAAATGGTTTTGATGTTTAAGAGAAACTAATTTGTGTTGTCTTAAAATTTGACAGATTGCTGATTGGACCGGCGCTACTTATCCGGATCGGAGATTTCAAAGTAATTTGTCTGCTTGATAATTTATCAACTATCTATTTTTATGAGTTATTACTAAATTAAGTCATTCTGAAAATTGTAATTTATTGTATTCTGCTTGTATTCCGTTTTTAGATAAGTACATTTCTCAATTTGGTGTTGGAGCCGGGAATCAATTTGCGTATTTCCATGATGAGGATGAGAGCTCGTTCCAGTTGGTGGATACCACCAAAATTCAGAGACCCATGTACCAACGGTCCCGCTTCCGGCCTAATCAAAAGAATCCACGGATGAAACAACAGAATCGAAACCAGGCGCAAGGCATGCAGCAATTGAAATCTAACAAGATGAA
>JAQIXX010002782.1:0-22580 GCA_034700605.1 Willowsia nigromaculata | reverse complement strand
AAGGTAAAAGCTCGGAACTCGCGTTCAAAATGCTCAAATATTTAATCCAATTTTTACACAAGGTTTAAGAAAGACCAAAAGTTACATTCAACAGCATGAAAGAAAACCAGACATGGTCTACGTTCAAATTTACAAGCACCTTGTAATCAGACCCGGAACACAGCCTAAATTAAGTGATTCGTCTTTGGTTTCATGCGGTAGTTGCCGCTTTTCTAAATATCACGGATGGAAATTTTCACGCTTGAAGACAAACTAAACATGCAAATGCCCGATGCCTGGAAACAACAAAATGTTGCTAATTATAATCGATATGCCGCATGCTTGCTTAATACAAAAACTAACAAGGTAAAAGCTCTGAACTCGCGTTCAAATTGCTCAAATATTTAATCCAATTTTTACACAAGGTTTAAGAAAGACGAGAAGTAACATTCAGCAGCATCAAGGAACGCCAGACCTGGTCTACGTTCAAATTTACCCTTGTAATCTGCATGACGACTGTTTCCAACGGCTTTATCGCGACGTAAGATGCCAATATTAGACCAATAATCCCATTTGTTCATGAGCCCCCTCTCGACAATTTTGACGTATGTCTGCATCAACCACCGTCTGTTTACAGTATACATTTCTACTAACCATTTTTGCGAAGATAAAACCTCTGGCAAAAAATTACTCTTGGCTCTTGTTATCCTCATTTCTTTTTCAATTGTATTTTGATTAATGCCTGTATTTTAAAATCATCTCCGCCAATTTTTGTATGCTTTTTAATGAGAAGACTAGCTATTTCTTCGTGAAAACTGTCTTATTTAGAACACTGAATCTCGAGTTTAGAGCCCCTTTTATCCTTCGCTCATCGAACTCATGATAAAAATGGACCCATAGAGGTGTTAAAGATTCACTTTCCCAAATAATTTTATTACCAGCGATCAATATTTCCTTCATGGAACAATATGTTTGTTGTTGCGCTGGGACAGTGAGAATGCTCACAAGTCCGTTTCCATACAAAATACACAGACGAAATCTAAAATACTGTGCAACAATAATTGATTTTCCTTTGACGATTTTCTTGTCAATTGAATTTCCAAATATTACACCAACCGTATTTTAAAATAAGTAGACGAACATAAAATCTATTGGCTTTGAGATGCTAGAGAACTTTTTCAGTACTAAGGCAGTTATCACTATAATTGCCCGTACTTAAGTGTCGTGTCAAAGAAATTTTTAAATGTAAGTCGCATCATTTTGATGGAAAAAAGTTACGAAATTTTGCAAACTTTGTTCCATTGCCTTGCCCTCTCAAGGGTTTGAACTCTGGATTGCATTTTAATTCATTGTCCCTAACCACAAAAGCCAGATTGAGCTACACCCACTCATGACAATTTTAGAACTCGTTGATTATATGGCAGCCTCTAACGATTTGAGCGGAAATAACATACGTAACAGTCTATTTCTACTAGTTTTCGCAAAATTACGTGTCAAAAGTGCTTTATTTAAAAAATGGTTAACAAAGGAAATTCTTTGAGTGATTCTAACAAGTCATTATAAAGACTGTATACAGAATACGCTTTATTAACACTGAATATCTTCACTTTGCATCGACATATTATTAAAAAGTATTGAGCTTTGTTTTTCAGCATCTATGCTCAAACTTTTAAAAATATATTACTTTACTCGGCGTTACCAAATTTTCTTTGTCTTCACATAAGTAAACCACTTGTTAAATATTGTTTTTTACACTTCAAAGCATGAAAGAGTTATAAGGCAAACAACTTATTACTTTGTTTAAGAACATAAATGTACACTGAAGGTAAGTAAGTAAGTAAGACATGTTTGGAGCTTATTTGCTCTTTAATACAAGCTTTGAAAAATCTCTCTGTGTGACAAGCCAGCACTATTGTCATGACAAATAAATGAATCAAACGCTAAATTTCAATTTAAATTAAATATTGTTATATTATTGCATATTATTTATGAAGCATACTGTTCCTAATCACTCAAATATTACACAAGTGATTCTAATGGCTTTTAAATTTAACAAGTCTCACGAAAACATTTGAACAGTCCCTAATTACATTCGAAATCTGAATTTCAATTTCTAACTGACACTTTTCTTACTTGTGAATGTACTGATGAGCTCTAGTATGAAACGACTGAGCATATGAAGGACAATTCAATTAATTTGGAACGACTGCCGAGAACTCCAGTTATTCAATAAAATTAAGGCGTTCAAATGTGAGCGTCGTTTTCTTTGCATTGAAGAAATGCTTTCTCTTATAACTCTTGTATCTTGGCTGCCAACATACGATAATATATTTCTGTTACTAGCTGAATGTACAACTTATTTTATTCGTAGTTTTGATGAATGGCGGGATCTTCAAGATCAGATGATCCATTCGTTTGGAGGATATGGACGTACCACTTTACATACAAGTTGGAACATTTCCTTTAAGGTATTACCCGATCTATCACCAGGCGCAATATATCATCTAAATCTACCTGTTATTAAAGATAAATCTGTCAGTCAGAACGATGTATGGTTCATCTGCCAAGCGTAAACATATTTAATATAAATGGATCAGTGGAGTTTAGATACGTTGGAGCAGATTATCCAGATATTCGTGGAAATAAAAAAACAGATGCGTAATGTACCGCACACAGAAGTACTTCAGATTACTGCCAATGTTTCTGGGAATGAATAATAAAGACGTAGCTAGACTGACCGGTTCAGATGGAAATTTTATTACAATAATTTTATGTCAGATAAACATGTCGTGCTTGAAATTGGCTCTTATGGATTTAATTGTGCTGCAAAAGTATGTAAAACATTCATCAGAAATGAATCAAGAGGGAAAGTTATTCATAACGGCCGCCATATTTTTCTGGTGTCGCGGCAAGCCAAGCCTAAACTTTATTATGATCAATGCAATGTCGAAATTGTGTTATCAGAAGACGTCTTTCACGGAATACTGGCGGAATATTGCTCTCGTCACCTCATAGTAGCCAAACTAAATCTGAGTTCTTACGACTTTGGTAGCTTTAGTTTTGAGGCTAACGGAAATTTTGCTAAGTTTAAAATGTATCCAATGCCTCATGGTAGTAGAACTTATGGTTTTGCGTTTTCTGTCGGGAAGATCGTCTTTTTGACTTTTAGGTGATTTTATTCACCGTTTCAAATACCGGTATGGGTAGTCCTCTTGTTTCCAAGCGCATACGTAATACTTGTTATCAATCTGTCAATTGGCACCACAGATTTATCTCAAATAAGTCTAATATTTCTTTCTCCACTGATAAACTAGAGTAGCTCTACAACTTTGTTTATTTGATGGAACAACTTTCATTTAACTGTTGTTTGGCTAACCATGTGTATATTTGATACACATATGTATACATTCAAAATATTTGTAGCTCTTGCTATGTGTGAACGCGTAGTTAATGTCCCAAGTTCACTTCGCGACATCCTAGCAAACAAATCATGTGACGAGACAAGAAAGGATATGCAAAAATTTGTAAAACAAAATCAACTGTTATATCGGGACAAATATTTAAAGTTTGACATCGGTCAATTATACGAAATAGAGGATATGAATTCTGTGAACTGTTTTGAATGCGGTAGTTTCGAATGAAATTTGATATATGGCCTAACACAAATCAGTGTTGCATTTATGCCAAATCAGTCAGTCGGGATGTTATTTAGTTTTATTGTCCTGGTAAGTAGTAGACACACTTTTTCCTTTTCCATTGTACTACTGTCGAATACTGTCAGTCGTCACTTGTCAGTCCGAGTTCAAATCACAAGTCTACTTCTGCTTTACTGTCTTTACCACAAGCTAAAATTAAAGTGTAATTTAAAAAGTAAATTGTTAAAATCAATTACCTATCAGGTTTTCCTTCAATTATATTTTTTTTTCGTTTCAAAAGTATAGTCGTATTGAAATGTTAAAATTGTGTTCCCATTGGTCAATTGCATGTAGTACAGGTTATATGTTTTACTCTACGTAGATTTAATTATGTTTATTCATGCTCGGTTCAGTGGAATTATATTTTGTAATAAAAACGGCAAAAACACTTTAATGCCATGAATTCATTTAAGATTTAATAACGCATTTTGCTCTACGAAAATATTAAAAACTTTATATTGACCAAACAAATAAGGTAAAGAAACATTTCATGCTAGTGCAAAGTAATTACATGCACACGTTTCTAACTTTTGTTTGAAACTTTGAAAAACATCTCAGATTTCATTCAAATACATTTCCCCATTTTTTCGGGCAATTAAGAATTAAATTGCCCGCTCTAATTGAATATTAAATTACACGGCTTATGTACATTGGCAACATAGTTCTAAATAATTGTTCATGATCATATCAATTTATTTGTAGAAGAATTTAACTAACAAGCTCCTGCAGAATATTTCAAAAGAAAATCCCTTTTTTATTATTACAGCAAATTAAAGTTTGGAGACTAAATTGCTAGATATTGCATTCTTTGGTATAAACACGAAAAACGACCAAAAAATATGCTTCCTGCTATCCATTTGACCTTAATTATACCTTACGTACTAGCTATCTTCAACTAAATGAGCAACCGCATTTCCTTTTAAAAACTTTTAGTTTCAAACGTCAAATTAGCATTTTTCGCTTCAGTCAATTAAAGTTTTGAAAATTTGCATCAAATCACAATTATAAATGCCATGAAAAGATAAGAAAAATATTGCGCACATGTGAAGTTAAAACTTAACATTAACACACCCTTTATGCAAAAACAAGTTTGAAAGTAGTTGTTTTTGGAAGGAACCAGGCATTTTCAACTAAAGTTCAGTAGAATGGTACAATTATCTTTTATTATTATTTTATTATTATTATTTTATTATTATTTTATTATTATTCATTATTATGCTTCATAAAAATGGGGGTTTCTCTAGCATTATGCTGCCACGGCATTTATGGTGCACAAAGTTTTATCAGTCGTTAAAATTGTAGACGATTATGGAAACTAGATTTTAATCCACTGGTGCTGCAACCGTTCTTAAAATGTTTCTTATTACAGAAAATTGTCTAAACAATTTGAAGATAAAAGCGTTCGGGGCATGAATTTCATGTTGTTAGTTAACGTAGCAACAGAAAAAAATTCAATACTTGAAATAGTCAAATACTTATATACACCATATTCAAATTTTAAATAAACAGGAGCAACGTATTTTCTTTGTCAATTTAATAATAAAATCTCACAGCGAACTTTGAGTTTTGCAGGACGTCACTAGAAATGCCAGAAATATTTTATTTTGCTGTTGGATTGACATTCGCTTTGATTTCCCAAGCCATAGATATACGCCGGACTACTTCATTGGATCAGGGGTACAATGATCTTGCCGAAATTTTAAGTTCAAGCAGCAAGAAATATCTAGCAATATTTTACTCACTGGATGAAAAGTTTCTAATATCATACCTAAATACACCAAAACTTGTGTTAAGCCATCAAACCAAAAACTATTTATTGATACGGCGGACTCTGAAGCATGGGCAACCTATCAATATCATTTTTGCAAATCTATATCATCGACTACATTTTCCGTTTTATAGTTTAATATCGCAGCATTTGTCAACAGAACAAACAGTGTTGGTCTTTCTCTATGACAGGCCTATACAGCAACCTCTACCTCATGGAAATCAATTGATTTATTTGCCTGAGTTCCTCTGGTCGCCGGCCGTGAAGGCTATTATGTATCTATATGCACCTGTGCCGAATATCAAATTCATATGTTACGCATACTGTTCAAAGTCCCAACTGCAGGAAAACTTCCAAGTGAATTTTGTAATGGATCCTGTAGTAACTCATAAATATCTATTCTGGAACGGAAATAGAAGGCCTGTTACTTCGGCACTGTATATAAAATTTAGAGACTTTTTTCAAAAATATAGTGTCCGTTACCGTTACCTGTGCTTATGGTTTCTGTTTAAGTCACCCCATAACAGCTTCTATTGCGATTCTGATTTAATGTCTGTCATCACGCTTTCTGTTTTACATAATATGTCTATAGCACTTCATGAAAATATTGAGAGAATGGTTTCTCGTGTGGTTAGGAGCGATAATCAGTATATTGAAGGTTCAGTAGCCCTCAATTATCATCTGTTCCAGTATTCATTCGGATACTCTTTGGCAAAGCAAGAAACAAATCTGTTAATCTACTGTAAACGAAATTCAGAAACGCTTTTAAATCCAATTTTGATCTGGTACTTACCATTTTCAGTCTCAATGTGGTTGACGATACTCGCAAACCTTGTAGTAATTACATTGACGGTTTGTTGGATGGCTGGCGTTTTGAATTTTTTGCAGATATTTGTAGAAACTATTGGACACTTTCTCGGAATGCTGGGGAAGGAAATGTACATGAATGCAAGATGGTCATTGATTTTATCTGTACTGGGATTTTTTCTCACTTCGTTTTATAAAGAAGTGATGACAAGCTACATTGCCGTTCAGGTGGAGGTTCCAACTATTCAGACTATTCAAGAGTTTCTCTCCAGTGGATATAAAATCCTTTGGCAAATTAATGCACCAGAAGAACGCGGGACGATAGACATGAAATACTCCCAGGCATTCAAAATCAAAGGCATTTCACACTTGTTGGAGAGCAGCTTCAAAAATGTTACGATCAACATATTTAATCTCGAACAGTTTTCACCATTTTTGAAAGATAAATTTGGTGTTCTAATGCTTGAATACGCATTTGTAACCTCCAAGTTTCTCATCGAGAAAAAGATAGAAGATAAATTTAATCAAACAGGTGAAAAGCCAAGTTGTGTACCGGTTGTTGAAGTTTTTGATCGAAATCCTTCTTATTGGATATTTGCTACAATAAACAGTCGCTGGCTAATCCAATCACACCAAAAGTTGAGGGAGGGGGGATTTCTAGAACAGTGGAATGCATGGTCAACTTGGGCTTTCGAACTTATAGCGGGAGCATACAGTCCAAAGTTTTACATGACTTCTGGAGAGAAGGTAAACGAAAACGAGATTGATTTTCGTAAATTCTTGCCGTGTGTATGGGTTTGGTCTGGGCTTTTGTTAGTCAGTTGTGTCGTACTTATTGGTGAAAGTTGGGAAAAAGTAGCATCAAAATCAATAGCGATGCTTAAGATCATTAGGAAGGTAGGTTATCATTTGTGGCAAAGATTTGGTCAACTTTGTTTTACTTGTACGTGTAAATTTCTCTTGAAATACATATGTAAAAGGTAATTGAAAGTTTGTGGTTGGTCAAGGTATGAATTTTACTTCGCACTCTCCTTGAATCTGGTATCTCAACAATCTCACAGTATCCTATACATAATATATTTGGAATGTGTATAAAAATATGAGCTTAACTTTATACGTATTAACCTTAAAATAATGTTTAATGCTTAATAAAGTAATGTTATAGTAAAATATGTATGTATCCTAAGGTAGTTAAATAATTGGTTTAATAAGTGAGAATCTGAGACTTGCAATAACGTTAATTGTCTGAGAAAGCTAATTTATGTTCTGCTGTGCCCTTCTGGCCAAAGTGAAAAATTAGTTTCAATCAAGTGTCAGAGGATATTTTAAAAAAGGAACACGACCGCTGTCACTTAAAACTTTCAAAAGCTTTTTGCTCATCACTATATGTTTCAAATGTACTTGCTTGGTTGAATACATTATGAATAAACACGGCACAATTTTAATGATCAAGTATTTATAATTCAAGTATGTTTGCATAGTCTATTATATCGTGACCAAAAGAAAGTACGATTTTCAATACCATGACCAACAATTTATCAATCGATAAAAGTGTACATTAATAGAATGAATATTTTTAAGAGGTGAATATCTATAAATTTACATAATAAAACTGATGCAATCTAAATATTATCAACATAAAAATCAGCTTTGTTTGATCTTGTTTATTCACTTTTTTTCTGGAAATTGATAACAGATGGTAAATGGTGAAGAGTCAATGCAAAGCAAAACCTATTGCGTATATAGTTAATACATGTTTGCATCAATATCGTGTATTACAAACGACTCTTCATGCAAATTAATTAAAATCTTCCAAAAATAACTCGATTTGGGTTTTTCTTGTAATATGGTAATTGAATTGGGCCTACGCTGCATGGAAATTTTGGTTCACATTAGTTTTAATAAAAATTGGAAAAAAATTATTAATGCCTCTAGTACTGCTTACTGTAGGGATTTCCAAAATTAATGTGCATACAGCAATTACATTACATAACCCCAAAGTTGCCATTAAAGTAAAAATGCTTGAACGATCAACCAAATCCGGTTCCATCGTACCATCAGTCGAATTGTGATAAATGTGGCGGTTTTGATTTCCATAAACATATTGGGCCATATTGTCCCACCAAAATAACAACCCTGCTTCTCGGAGCCTCTCCAAAGTTTGCAGCATCCAATTTCTGTTGAATGTGTATATTTCAGAAAATATTGGAACTACTTCATATGGCTCTACTGTATGAAAACACTCCACTGGATAAGCCCTATTGAGATACACGTGCTGAGGGAAATAGTACTTTGACCAATCAGAGTCTTCAGGCACCGATAATTTAAAGTCTACCATATCAATCCAGCTATAGTTTCTTGCAGCCTGAGAGTAGCATTCCCTTTTCCAGTAAAGGCTCTTATCTGCACAAGAAATATAACCAGGAACTGAAAACCCATTTTGCAACAAATCTTTAAAAGTTTGAAATGCTTTTGTTTCTTCTTTCACAACAATTAAGCTGCCCAATGACGAAACGTATACATTTATTACAAATGCAAGACACACTAATATCACTAGACTCAATTTCATATACCAAATTGGCATACGCGTATAGCTTTGCACCCAAATCAACACTTGAAAAAATGATTTAATATTACAGTGCTTTCCCTCCAATGCCAAAATACAAACAGTGGAAAATGTCCAGCACAGCAAAAGAAAGGGAAATGTGTTATTGGCAATTGGTGAAAACCAGAAATCTGTATCCAGATAGGTATGTGAATACTTTCTCTCGTATTGGCAATAATAGTAATGATGCCCTACAAAATAGTCCAAAAACAATCCATCTATCATGAAATCCATAACATTATCCGGTCTGTACAATTGTCCGACATGGTATTCCAAAGCATAGTTGTACATAAAAGAGATGTTATGAACTTTACTAAGTTCTATGCCCATTCGTTGTCTCGCCCAACAGAAATTTCTTTTTGAGTAGAGATGATATTGTCGTTTTTGGCCAATTATCTCGCACATCTGTAGTGTCATGTTTGGTTTCACTATCTTCATTTGTGCCTTTCGGGGTAGATTCTAACCATACATTCAACTTAATATTATTTCCTGACCAGAAATATTTCTTTCGCAAATTTGAATTCAGAAGAAACGATAGAATGTCATTTAAATTACGCTGATAATATTTTGATCTTTTCTGGCAATATGTGTCACGGCAAACAAAAACATTTTGCAGACGATGAGGAACCAGAACTTTTAAAGCTTCAGAATGTCTGAAAATAAAATATTTATATGCCTTAAACCTCATTTTCCTGGATTTTGATTTAGAATATTTACTTATTTCCCAGTGGCAAATGTCACATTGAACAAGAAACACAATTGTATTTTGCTTCCATAACACCCTTTCAGTGCTTAAATGAGCTTCGTCAGAGTGCACGATTTCATTTTTGTGTAAATTGCTGGGAAGAATCAGAGTGGGCACGGATGCGTGTGTAAACTTTCCAAACTTGACTTCAATTTCGTTTGTGTAGTTGCACGAGAGAATAATTTGTCTTAGGATGCCAGCGCTTGCTCTTAAAAACTCACTAGATATGAGATCTATACCGTGAAAATACAATAAAACCTTATCTGCAAAATGTGCAAGGCTATGGTTTACCTCATATAAGTCTGTTTCTTTACAAGCAACTTTACACAGAACAGTTATCAACACAGGAAGGCAACTTTTTGCTTTATTGATGCGCATGATTATTTTGTGCCAATGAAACTGCAATGACGATGTTTTATCTGGTTGCAAAGCAACTCATTTGAATCCTTTGAGCACGGCGTGAATCTAAAGCCTCTCTGACATTTAATAGTTTCGCTACGCTATGTTTTCTTGTGTATAGCGAACATTCCCACATGTGACGGTTCAAAACTTTTACGTTGTAGGTGAGTGTCTTTCTATCGTTTCAAGCTATATGTTAAAGATATTGAACAAAACTGTTATTTAAAACAGTGATTATGGGGATTATAAACGTTCAAAATCTTATTTGGACACGGTTGGACACACAATGTACTTAAAAAATAATTATTTTCTTGCTAGATTTGTTTAATATTCGACTATTTAATATGGCTATATGGCTTAACAGTACATATTCTATTTCTAGTGTCCACTTTCACGTAACCTTAATGTTTGAATAATAGTTTTTTCTTACCTTATCTGGTATAGTTTTCCCTTCAACTACCATATTGATATAATCATAATTTTTTATCGTATCGACATAATATACTACAATAAGATTAATACAACCTAACTTGATGTAAAATAGATCATATGCTTTACTCAGTACTGGTTTTTTAAATTATATTCATGGAATAATGTTGTGATAAAAACTATTAAAACACTTAAATGCCATCAATTTATTTACAGATACTATTTTACTTTAAGGTTAATTTTATTTTGGCAAAACAGCGTAAGGAAAATAACTATTTCATGTAATGCAAAATAATTATATGCATAAATTTCTAACTTATTTTAAAACTTTGAATAGCGTTTCAAATTTTCTTTAAATACTTTTCCCCATTATTTCCTAGTGAAAAACATTTTGAAATGACAGATTAAATAAAATAATAAGAGACCCGGCTTATGCATATTTGCAACATGATTCAAAACAATCAATTATGATCATATCAATTTATTAGTAGAATGATTTAACAAACAAGCCCTTGCAGTTTACTTCGAAAGAAAATCCCTCGTCTTTGACCATTACAAATAACAAATGTATAGCAATTATTGCAAAATGTATAGCATTTATTAGAAAATTTGCCACAAATAAAAGTTTATAGACCACAATTTAGATATTTCATTATTTGGAATTAATATCGTATTTATTTTTGATAGTTGTCCGAAAGTCGTAAGCGTTCGTACATAGTTTTGGTTCCATAGACAGAAAAATTTTATGAACCGCAAAAATTGTTTACCTTGGTTCCTTACCTTGTGAATTTTTGTCACCTCCTACTGCGAGCAGTGACGATTTTTCGACAAAACGCAAAATACAACCTACTACTCATTTTTGATGTAGAATCATCCTGTAGTATTATTTTTTGTTTTTGAACTTTCGGTTCTAACTCTTCAAGGTAAGCTATGGATTTACTCATATGTAGTTAAAACTAAAACGTAAAATCACACACAATGCAATTTTAACTACAATGACTTTTCCATGAAAGTCTGCTATTCAAGAAACTTATCCACCAGATATTAGGAGCGTTTACAACACGATTAAGATCACAACATTGAGCATGATTACAACTTACAACAAAGACCTTGTAATAGAGACTGCAAGACTGATTGCGTGTGATTTGACTATTTGACGAATGTGGCATGTCATTTTGTACGTCATTATGATCATCTAAGCGTTGGAATTAATTAAGAGTCATTGAAATGTAATGTTCAATTAAATTAATAAGTAATTTATTAATTGACCCTTCGATTGCCTAATTCAATTTTTAATCGAATATTTGATTACTTAATTAATTGTTGACTGACCCTTTGATTACTTGATTTAATTATTTATTGAATTAAGTTTTGTTGAGAACAATTAATTGTAAATTCAGTTAATCATTTCCATCACTATCAAAACCTGCATACATCTACCATTTAAAGTACTTGTGGCGTAAGGTTGGTACGTCAAGACAGTAAAGTGCAACTTATTTACATGTAGAAATGCTTTTTTTAAGATAAAATTGAAAGGTAGGGAGTCCACATGGCCTCCTTAATAAACATATTTTCATGTGAGTCCACTTGGACTCCCTGGAAGGCCAAGTTGACTCCATGTAAGTCCCTCTCTCCTCCCAGATACGAAAGCCAAGCTTACTTACATGAAGTCCAACTGACCTCCCTCTCCCTGACTGACCTAGCTCTGTACATAAGGCAAACACCTCACTCGTTGTCTCCGGTCACCATTCATTTCCTAGCATATTCCAGGCACCAAAGATACATTACAACAATAATTAGACTCCGGTTAACGGTAAAACTAGTGCTTTTATTGTCAACTACATATTATCACCAAATGAAGTGTAAGTTTCAATACCACGAAAACATTTTTCGATATATTTATCAATCGATAAAAATGCACACCTTAAGCATTTTTATTTTGTTGAGATGGTCTGAACATCAATCGATAAAACCACATAATAATAACGATACAATACAAATGTTATAAACACAAAAATCAGCTTCGATGTATCTTGTTCATTTGCTCTTTCTTTAAGTTGGTAAATTTGGCTTAACTGTATGGTATATGACAAACAACTTAGCATGCTAATATATTTATTGTTCTCAAGAAAAATTTTAATGTGTAAGTCTGGCAAATGTTTACATTTCCAATATTTTCTTACTTCATAGTTCTTTTAAGACTTAATTTGGATTTTGTATGTTGGGAATATAAATTTACACAACACGATTAACGGTAACTTTTAAGTTTCCTGTCCAAAACTCAGCTATATGGATGTTTAATTTACGACTAAGTAGCTTCATGTTGCGAACAATTTTGATAAATAATTTCCAAAGTTTCTTAGCAGCTCTTATTAACACTTTAAGGAGCCACGCAAACACCTTCCAACTTTCCACCAACATAGCAAGAAGTATTCCAGTAGCATAAATTATAAATATGGCTTGGATGTTCCCTTTCATATCTGGCGCTTTAAGCTCTAGCACATTATCAGCACCAATAAAATCACGATTTTGAAAATTCAACCAAAAGTTCCAAAAGCCACCAGTAGACAGATATGTAATTCGACTCATCACAGCACGATGAACAATTCCTTCGAAGAAGCTGAGTATGGATACATTCGACATTTTCTCCTTGCCTATAAAAACATTACTGCTGACCCTGTGCTCGAAAAGCTTTCGCCTGAATTGCTCAGCAGTGTGGAGAGGTAACATTACCGCCGTTTTTTGACAGGCTTTCATAGAATTAAAGATTAATTTCTCATCGCTTCTGTACACCTTCTCTCTGAGGAACTCAGAATATATGGTAATCGCAGTGGAATTAAATTCTGTCCAATTGGGATAACTGGTGAGAATCACGTTGCTCACAGCTTCCTCAAGTTTTGGATGCAATGACGAGTGGTTGTACAGAAATTGCGTAACGAATTCTGAGAGAATTCTCACTTCCGAAAACACTGATAAAACTGAAGTCTCTCCATTCTTCAGTGTGTGATTCGTTTTTATAGAAAAGTTAGTTAGAACATTTTTATTGAATAAGTGCCAATGGTATTTTAAATCTTCACCTGAATTCAATATTGTTTCGGATCTACTGAGAACTGTAAACCCGTCTCGAACCAACTCTGAAGTTCGTTCGTAGGGCACTGGCATTCTGGGGGCAATCAAATTGTAAACATTCGTGTTTTTGTATGCGTTGCTAAGAACAATTCCTGCTAACATGTAGGAAATAATGACGTATCGATGTTTCTCCATGCTGAGAAGTGTGCTTCTGAACGGATCTCCCTGTTCCAACAAACATTTTGTAACCATTAAAACCTCGATTGCAAAAGACGAAAAGTTTTGACTTTTCTTCAGTGTCATCATGTCAACAAATTTGGCTACTACGATGATCGATAGAATGATGCAAAACCAGACCGCACCTTGGTACACATTCAAAAACTCAGAAAACGCCAGACGCTGGCTTCCATTTTCCCCTCCACAGCTTACAAATCTTAGATCATTAGATGAATCTGGTAACGCTAAATTTCCGGTAGACGGCTCGTTGGAATTGATTAAGTGATAAACTAAACTTGATCCATCCCTTCGGATGGCTTTCCAACTTTTTCTTTGTAGTTTGTAGCTTTGGCCGTTCACACAAGCCACTTCAGATAAAGTACCGTAGAACGCGAAGTTTTTAAAAACTGCCATCCACAAAGAAACAATTCCATGAGCCACCTTGTCCACTTCCGAGGAGAAAGGCAGGTTGGCAATTGACGAGACTTTTCGGACCGGCCAAAGATAATTTTTACATGCATGTAAATGACTAATAATTCCCTCGAATATTTTTTCAGTTGGACTATTTACGGTATTAATATTCCATAGAGTGATGTTATTTTCTTTATGGGGAGACATTAAGTCAATGCCCGTAGACCATTCGTGATAAGAAACGTGTCGTTAGTATGATCTAGTTTGATATGAAATATGTGGTGAAGTATTGACTCGGTAAATCTTCCTTAAACACAATTTACTCAGACTTTTCACAGTACCAAGAACACAACTGCTCACTTTAGCTACAAAGTTCTCTTGATGGATAGAATATAATGATCGTACAATGTAGTCCCTATGGTGTCCATAAGCATCTGATGTCATTTTAATCCATCTATAAATCTTATTTGCAGTCCATGTATCTAAAAGCTCCTGCTCAGTATCAACTAAAACAAAAACTTTGCTAACTTTTGAAGGGACCATTTGTGTGAAATAATTGAAAAGAGACTTTTCTAGTCTGAAGTAGAACATACCTAATGACCCTATAGACGATTTCATTTGGACGATTTGGACTGGCAAAAATGCTGAAATTTGTATCTCACAGTTCCAAGGTTTAGAGTGTGAGGATATTTTGAAAACATCAAAACGAACACATCCATCGTATGAGCCGCCCTTATAAAAATGAAGTCTGAGTGAGAGCGTTTGAAGCATTTTGGTAATGGGGCACTGGAAATGCAATGCCTTGTAGTCTTTTCTCTTTACAAGTTCCGCATGCAGCCAGGTTTCATTTTTTGTTGCAGATTTTACCCAGGATTCAGGAAACCATAAATAAACATATTTACGTCTGTTTATATGGAGAAATTTGTATGCATCAAACATTACTGGAGTAGAATGGCGAGATACTATGGGATAATTAATTGGTGACAA
Source organism: Willowsia nigromaculata (assembly GCA_034700605.1). Lineage (NCBI taxonomy): Eukaryota > Metazoa > Arthropoda > Collembola > Entomobryomorpha > Entomobryidae > Willowsia > Willowsia nigromaculata. The sequence continues at coordinate 7,470 of JAQIXX010002782.1, read as the reverse complement.
ATCTACTTGCTTGTGATTGTCAATGACAACATAACAAATTTCACGACGTAGATTCAAATGTTTAAAAATCTTATCCAAATCTATTGTGGAATCCAAGTAACCTGTGTTACGTTCATCGTATGGTTGTCCGCGAATGACAAAAGAATATTTTCTCTGAAATATTCTCAATTTGTCTTTTTCCAGGGATTCCAATGTTAATGTGTATGGAAATCTGTTAACCCCAGTTGTAGATTTTTTTACGGAAAACACGCATTTGTCTGAGTATATTAGTAAGACAATTAACCTGATAACTATTTGATGCAACGTGATTGCTAAAAATCCTTCCATGGATAATTCTGGGAGGTTTTATATTACTTTGTCGACCTCTCAATATTGTTAACCAGTTTCGATTTTGGCTCCAGTCAACCCGTATGTAAAACTAAATCTAGTCAGCTTCTCACCAAACAGTGTTTTAAATTTTGTCAATGTGGTAGAGATTATATTAATTTAAAATTAATTCGCACGTCTTGTGATTGTAAAATGCAAAAATTCAAAGCATGATTACTAATTCTATTTTAATGTCTTCGACTTCACAAACAGTTACGTAGCAAATTTTTGTTTGCAAGAAGACAAAACTTATTGAGTTTTGAATTTATATATCAACTCTTGCTTCCTTTTTCAAAAGTTTCTGTACTATATTACCGTATATCAGAATGAAGAGGAAAGGCATATCATGCCAAGCAGCCCAAATGCCGTGAACAACTTACGTAAAATCCAATAACGGAAAAACCAAGGCTAATGAAATTTAATCAGACAAAAAGCGTTGCATTCAAGGTAATTGATTACCTATCAAATATTTCATATAAGATTAGTATAGCTTGAACCAATACCAGTATTTGGTGTGTCAAAAACAGGGCTATCTACACTCTAACATTTGAAAAGCAGTGTATAGTGCAGGATGGGTTATGCATCGAAATATTCTCTTGAGAAAAAATATTGATCTACTGGAAAAAATAAGAATTTATTATCACTTACATTGCACGTGTCAAAATCATTTACTTAAAAAACTACTCTAACATTTAAACAGACTGTGACATAGCATACTATGTTAATTTATGCAGTGTTCCCAAGAGCTCATAAAAATGATAGTTTAATGGTGTCTCCACATTCACATCAATCATGCCAAAAAAATATATGCATCGTATAAACAAATAAACACTTACAAATCTTTCTTTACTTAATCATAGTTTTACTACAAAGCGTAAGGGTTTGAAGGTAAGTACAACATTCTTTAGTTTTCTATTTAACTGAACATATTTTTGTCAAGTGACTGGACATTGTATTATTCTAAATAAAATCAAATTCACCCGAAGCAAAAACCTTCCGTACGAAATTTGAAAGGTTAACTCATACAATATTGCAACTTCATTGTATGAAAAGAACCGTTAATTTACTAGTAAATTAATATTGTATCTAGTGGCATCCTACTCAAGTTAACTCACGAATTGCATATGCGTATGAGTAGAATCAGCTGGCTGGGTAAAAAGCATACCCCTTGGATCAATACTGCGTTGAAGTTGGGGGATGCATTCAAATCAAACCAAAATCTCAACTACAATTGGAGTTTCAGTAGATAACACTTTGGTTGGTGAGCCACCTTCATATTCACTGGGTTTATGTCCAACGTTATATGAGTTACATGACCTTTCAGGGAATTTACGATTTTAACGTTGATTTAACGAAATATATATTGTGGATTCGTATGCAGTCAGACATAAAAATTGTTTTCATTCGCCAAAGAGGAATAAAACAAATTTTAGATAATTTTTTTAGGCTAACTGTTTCTGAGAGTGGTCTATGCAGTATATACATGAAAATATGATGTCTGTGAATCAAAACCAAAAACTAAATTTAGTTTTCAAAACCAAAACCATTTTCACAAGAAAAAATATGCAACTTCAAGAACACATTTTGAAAGAAACCAGATTTGACACAAGAAATTGGTCAGCAACGAGCAACAAAAAATTTAAAACATTACAAAAGTAACAATTCAGCAGTCGTGGTTGCGCGTATACACTGGCTAATAACAACCAAATTTAAGTCAATTATATAGCAAATATACCAAATTAGCTAATCACATAGCAAAATGGCAGAAAGAGGTTTTGTACCAAAACCAAACTTCTGCACAGAGGTTACTCATATCTAGGTGGTTCATTCCACAAAATACCAGAAACTTTTATCGTACCGAACCTAAAAAAATTACAAAACCCAATGCAACTCCACAACTTTTGATCTCAAAACTTCTCAATTTACGAATGAAGATGTACGCCAAATATTGAAATCGAATTCTGTCAAAAATGATGAAAACAGATAATGTGGGTTTTGTCATGTGTGTGCTTGACCATCACTTTCAAGACACCTACTAATAAACATTTTTTAAATTAATGAAAAAAACCTTCCATAATGGACATTACACACGAAAAGGCAAAAAGTTGACACGTAGGAAATCCTACAGTAAACTAGGTTTAAAGTTTGTTTTAAGCCCATGCGAATTTCGTTTTACTTTTGCTGCACGCTTGCATGCACAAAGGATGCGGCACAGTGCATATACTACAGATTTGCACAATGTTGTAGTAATAAGCACAGAGAGGAGCAAGCAAACAATTTTACACAAAGTACCAAAGCGAAATGATCGTAAATGCATCGGTGCAACGTATCGCTGCAACAGCAGAGCAGCGTGATAACGAAAATGGAGCAGCGTATTTCATGAAACCTAATAAAAGTTTGGGGGTAGGAGAGTTTAAAAATCTTTATGAATGGTAATTTATGGGAAGTGCTGAACATGAAATTCCTACTCGAAAAATACCATGCAATAAATTGAAAACTCGTATAAACATCCAACCGATTTATCTTGTTTTCAGGTTACTGCGTCACTTGACTGCAAGGAAACAACAACAACAGGATTTTTAGGGAGTTCATGGTCTACCACACAAAGTCCGTAGAGCCCTTAATGTTTGATTTTTGTTTCTTTGCTTATCTTTTAATTTAAACCAGCGCTGTTGCACAAAAGTAAATATAACAGGTCATAAATTTTTATCCGCGTTAGTCAGAAAAAGCTACAACATAGAAGAAACCAAAGGCGAAACATCTACTGGTTTCAGCACTTACGATTAGTATTTATCACTTAGAATTAGTTAGTATTTAGCACTTAAACTTTATCTGAGATTTTGTGGTTAGTTCAATTCTTGTTGTCATTTCTATTGTTCATTTTGTATTGCTAAAACCTCGTTGTATATTTTATAGGTCGACTGATTCTTTTGCCAGACATAATATGAAATCTCAATTTGCAGTGGGCACGTATATTACATATTTTCTGTTGACATTTGGTTTAGTATGTAACTGGATGCCATTTCCGCGTAACTTTAATTTGTATTTAAATACTCACACGTGAAAATTTTTGTTGGTAGTATATGCATAAATGACGATTTTTTCATCGCTAATTTGGAATCTTGAAGTTTCTAATTTACATTTGCGTCTACCACGCAAGCCACTTGGTAGATAAGTAATATGATACAATAAATGATAAAACTATTTTGTATATTTTTTAAATATTAAAAAAGGAACATGACAGTAACTCCCTAATCTCTATTTGCAAAGCATTTTTTTTCAATTTTAAGCAAAAAAATCATTGTTCTTTTTTCCAATTCTTATATTACTATCGTGATATGAAATAAGAGAATGCACTGGATACAATTTATGCTCATAATAAGTTTACATATACCATAAAAGTAATATGCAAACCAACTAAGTATTACGGGTGTTTAAGCGGATATTTTATTAGTTAAGACTATGACTTACAATTTTTAATATTTAGTTGTCTAATGCATTTCCACTCAATCCCGTAGAGATTTCTCTTACAAAACAACAAAAACATAGCAAGAGGAAAAGTAAAAGTATAAACCAAGTTGCTCGAAAGTTGGAAATATTCAAAGCATTAACCTCATCGTTATCCCCAACGTAATAGTCTCCAAACATGTTTTGAAGCAGCTCACCTTGTGATACATTTCTCTTGCCTATATTTAACTCCTCTCTTCCGAATGATGTCAATTCTGATATTTCAGACTGCATATGGATACGAACTATCATTTTCGTTAAATCAAAGTTTAAATCGTAAATTCCCGAAGAGATTATGTAGCTTAAATAACGTTGGACATCAGCCCCGTTAATATCAACGTGTTTCACCGACCAAAATCTCATCTCTTGAAACTCCGGTTGGACGGGAGATTTTGGTTTAATTTGAACATACCCTCCCAACTTCAAAGCAGTTTTCATCCATGAGTTATCTTTTTTCACGAAGCCACCGGAGTCAACCTCATACGCATATGCAAACATTCTGTCGCCAATACAATATCCAATGTCTGTAACATATCTCCCATCTACCTTTGTGCAGGTTTTGGATCTCACTTCTTTTAACACTCCAACTACACGTAATGCTTGGTAAATGTTAAAGCTCAAATACTCGTGATGTGAAAAAGTTAGTAGTAAGTTTTTACTTACAAAATCGCTTAGGTCTTTTGTTGTCTCGCCTTGCATAAGCCGCTTTGGATTGTAGTGTGCCATAATCAATGGTAATGACTTGTTTGCTAGAATTTGCTTAAGTGAGTTGGGATCAGGAGTCTCATTGGTACGCAAAACCAGTGCCGCAAATATTTCAAAAATATACATTTGTGTTACAAATATGCACATGATCAACCAAATTACAATCAAGTGAAAGTTATTTTTTCGAATCGAGGAAGTTATTGAACTACCCTGACTTATCAAGGGTGCAATAAATGTTAAGATCATTACAAAATTGTTGTCGGTTCTTATCGATATTTTGATAAGAAGTAATACATAAGCACTTGAAATAATTAAAGCCAACCAAACTGGAATTTGAAAGGGCAAAAATATCACCCAGAAGTCAAATACGCGGTCTTTTCTTTGACGATTTGTTTGCCAAACAGAAAACACAATCCCAGTTTTTCTAATACCATGGTATCTGTAGTATATTTTAAGATTTGTACTCTTTGGTTTAGTTGAAAAATGGATGTTCAAGATTTCCCAAGAGCTCATGTTCAGTTTGGATGTTATGACGTAACGAATGCAATTTTCAGGCTGTTTCTTATCAATATTTAGTTTTAACCGCAAAATTTCAAATGGACATTGATATCTGTCACTGGAAAAAAGTGTGATATGTCGAAACTGCAGCATCATGTTTCGATAGCTTTGTACAAGGCTTTCTCTGGAACTAGGATGAAAAAGCATTGGATAAACTATACTTGGAGCTTCATTGCTATCATGGTACCCCCACTCAATTATAAAATGTGTTTCGGGATGTTTAAAAACCTGTGACCTATGTGGATCCAAATACGAGCAGTATATTCCAAAACTTTCCACATTTAAGAGCACTGAGAGAAAATTCCCGCTAGTACCTAGCAACCTGATATATAAGTCATTATGTATTCGTGACAACATGGGAAGTAATTTAAAGTATGTATGTTCTCCATAAAGTTCAGCTGCTGTTTTTCGATATGTAACAACTGCAGGATGATCTGCTCCAATGTATCTTAGTTGAGATGATCCGTGGATAACAGATATAGCCACACTTGGCAAATGGACCATACACCTTGGTGAGTGTCTCTGGGAAGAATCGTCTTTAACGGTGGTAAGATTCAACATATAAATTTCACCTCTTGATATGTTTGGAAATGTTCCAAAAGAAAAATTCCATTTTGTTTGCAATGTAGGACATTCGTGATCAGTGCACCATTCCGTTAGCCTATCATGTAGAACAGGCCAATCCCCCAAACTGCGAATAAAGTAAATTGTACATTCTGTAAATAACAGAAATATATTTTGGTATGTTAAGAACATGGACAAAGGAAATATAGGAGCAACCATTTTGCAACACAACGTCTGCAGTCTGGGTATGTATACTGAAATACATTTTTCAATTTTCGTGATAAAATTTTTGATATACGTTTAAGACGCTTGATGAGGTTTCTAGTAGTACTCATACTCAATTTTAAAATTAATAAGCACGTGTGAAACCCCAAATGAAAAACTCAAGTGCAAGTCATGTTCAAAATATGAGTTTTTAAATGATTAATGAAAATAACGAAGTTAGAATTTAAAAAGAGAACCACTGATTTCGAATTTCATGCAAGTACTCCAACTCAGGAGTGGTCACCAAGTAAGTGCCGCCGCCCGAACATAGAAATGGTTTTTAGAAAATGTATGCCCCTTGCCCATCAACTCAACGTGAATTTTCGAAAATCTGTCTTATCTTTGTGACAATAATTAAACTTGAGACGTAGGTAATTTAATTTTGAACATTAACTATGTTTATTATATGATTGAAATTTTTGAAGTTTATGATAATATATCTTTATTTATTCATTGAACAGCAAGAAATTAATTACACATAACAATTCACTCAACCCCTCTCATCACTACTATAATGTAATCATTCATTCTCAGGAATCTTTAGCGTGAAAGTATTAATATTCGCAACTGTAAAAGTAGTTAAGTTTGCAATGACAAAATTATTTTGATTTTATTACAGGCTTGCCCAAAATATAATGGAGTACTTTTTGTGGAATATTATTGTTGAAGGATTGCCAAAAATCTTAAGTTCAATTGAAATCAATGATTAGTTCGCAACAATTCATATTACTCTGAGTATTATGGTGAGTTGTACAGATTAAATTTATTGCACGTTGAGAGTAAAGAGTAGAAGAGTACACAAATATAAATATAAGTCAAATATAGTTTAATATTATTATTATTATTTATTGTTATTAAAGAAACAGCCAATTATACATATCTTAGGCAGTTATATCACACGTTAATATAACTGTAAATGAAATATATATGTATGTAAAGAGTTTGAGAAAATCATAAACTTTGATTAATATTTACACACCACTTATAATTTTTAAATTGTATTTGATTTCATAAAACGAATGTTTATTACTATAATTGCCTTAAATGTTAACCATTTCTCCTGATTTGTGTCATCCCTGAATCAAACTGCGATAGTCTATCTTCATAATCATGGACTGATATGAAATACTCGAGCAGGAATTAGGATTGATTCCATCTGATTTTTAAATTGCTCATATTACTGTTTTCGTGTCCTCCTGAAATCCTGCAAAGCATTTGTTTGTTTACACCGCACAATCCAGCCTACTTATTTGATTTTAAGTGTAGTGATCACAGAAAAATTTTATCTACGCTTCGACTTAATGAATCATTGCTTAGTTTTGTTCAATGTGCAAGTGTTCAAACGAATTGACACGCTTAGTTTTCATTAAATTTTTCGTGAGTACGTAATAACCCACAACCCATAATATGGCTCACGCGGTTTACTGTAAAAAGATTCAAATCCATTTGAATCATTTACCATTTGATTCAGACATAATGATTCAATATACCATTTGATTCAATATG
>JAQIXX010002781.1:0-22592 GCA_034700605.1 Willowsia nigromaculata | reverse complement strand
GAAGGTTCCTCTTCATGGATGAAGATCCTCAAACTCTGCGTCCAGAACACTTCAACTCACAAGAAAATCACGAAATACTTGCAGCAAAAGTGAAAGCATTGGAAATGCTCGTGATTTATGTTCGATCTCAATTCCTCATGCTCAATGGGCTGAGCCGAGAGCAACTGTTGAGGAAACGGGCTTTCAAATTTGTGCCATTTGACGATAGTTTGTATGACATTGTCGGGAAAATGGAGAAATCTCAGAGAAGTGGTGAAGCAGTCATAAGATGATAATTTGTATGTTACTAGTAGTTTAGAAACTTCTTGCAGGTTACGTTCAATGTTCAATTTTGTACCAAATACTACTAGCTAATGTTATTAAATCAATTCAGAAAAATGATCTCTCCTTCCTGTAAAAAATCCGTCATTTAATGATGCATGCCATCGTCATGTTCAAATAATTAACTGATTACCAAATTCAAATAATTTTCCAAAATGGTAAAACACAACTCAAAGTATTTTATTACTAACTTTGTCCAGATAAATTGCGACATTGCGATAAAATAGAAACTATCAAATATATCAGCAATAGATAAACACTAATATCTACTGTAGCAATAAATTAGATGATAATTATAAAATATACAACAATTGCATATATATCGGGATATCAATCGACATTTTTTCTTCCTTGAGGAATTAGTTGTTCTCTTAAAGTGAACTCTATCTAATTAAAACTAAAACGCATGACCAATCTACTTAAACATAAATGCCACCCATTACATTAGTTATGTATTTATTGTTTGAAACAAAGTTAAAGAAACATTAAACCACGGAACAAAAAGTTCTAAAATAGGTGATTATTCCCACGGTCTTCAATCTATCCGAAATCAAGTACATAAGTATCCTTCATTTATACATTGTTTTTTAATTCACTTAACGAATACAAAGGACGATAGTTGATTTTTTATTTAAATGTATGTTAGGTATATATAGCTGGAGCGCATGAAACATCTTTTACTAACGGTATTACTGCATCATTACGTGAGTATAAAAAATAAAGCAGTCTTCAATCTATTTTCACCTCGTTTTCCATAAAATATTTCGAGTTTTACACATTTCCGATTTTTATAAAAAGGCCTGCCAATTTAATTCATAAGTTGTCAATATTTCATCAAATCCTCAGAAAAATACATTCTTCACATTTCTAAACACTTTGAGTGCGTAAATCTTTAAAAATACACAAGAGCTTCGTCTGATATAAATCCTATCTACCTAGATGATACCTACACTACTTGACACTTGTTTTGTAGTGTGCCTCTGTATATATCTCTGCTATCGTTTCTAATTAACGGGTAACTTAAGAATAGCTACAAACTTAACTGATTGCCGATTTAGTTGATTTAGCTTACATATAATGAAATTCTGATCAGTTGCTGGATGAATTTTGTTGTTTCAGAGTTGATTTCTGATGTGCTGGTGTTTTCAAAACTCTTCTGCTCTTTCGAATTCGCGATTGTACAGTTTTTCGAAGATTGATGGCAGTTGATGAGTGCTGCTTCTGTTGTTTAACCTTTGCAGTGACGATGGTGGTTGTAATCCTTGCCTGTTTAATATTTCTCTTTGCTTCCAACTACGCAAAATTAGAAAAGAAAACGGGGAACTGATAAAAAACAAGGAAAGTGGACAGTTAAAGCAGATTTGAAATAAAAAATGAGTGGTAGTTACTGTACAGAATATGACAACGCAGTTCAACATGCAATAACTATAACGTGCATGAATTGTAGCGGTTGCGGCTCATCGCTCATTCCACAGTTTCTTTAAATACAGCAGCGACAATGATTGTTGCAAGCACGACTTACTTAATTACACTAATAATATAAATATGATTAGAACAGTTAATTACTATTCACAAGGAATTGGCACACCGGACTTGAGGCTAGTTACATACCCGTTCTTCACAGCATTTCAACTTTAAAATGACAAATAGGTAACAAAGTAGAGTACAAAGTAAAGCTTAATTAATTTGAGTGGTGCACGACAAGAACTCCCACTCACAGTTAAGTCTTTACAATACTTTGTCAAACTAAACAAATCAGCGCTTTTAAATACCTCACTCAACTAAACAGTTCTGAACAAAATACTTCATTTTTTAAATATAGATTCTTGGTTGAAATTGAACACATGTCATTTTACAGAGCTTATGTACAAGTATATTTACAAACACAATTTACATTCTTCTCCCATTCTTCAAAATCTTTAAATCATCGCGTATTAAAAAGGCAGCAAACTTTAATTACAAGACTGCAAGCAAGAAAGAATAGAAGATCCATAATCATTGGTTCATGGCGCAGTAAATTCAGTGGAGGATGGCTGACTTAATATTTAAGCGGAAGAAGAGCAAAATTGCATTGTTTCTTAATTTTCGATTTGAATAATCTTCAACTCACCCTTTCAGACATCATACCACCACCACTAACTACTTTTGTTTTAGCAGCTGGTAAGGAGGATTCTTCTGAATTGGTTGAATTCTTCGTTGACGAAGCTGAAGACGAAGTCTTGAAAATCTTTGCTTTTTTCGGTCCTCCTCCTGCTGATGATGATAACAGTTTAGTTTTCTTGGTCGTCGAGCTCGCCGAACTAACTCCACTATCATGAGAAGTGAAATCACTATCTCCTTCTTCTTCTTCCGCAACTCGTCTAGACAAAGTCATCGCTGGTACAACAGCTAACGCATCTTCTTCTTCAGATGATGACGACGCAGACGTTCCAGATAACGGGTAATTATTTTTGTACTGCTTGTTATTGTTAACTTCAGTTGTGGGAGTGTCACCACGACTGAATGAAGCCCCAGACAAATTTCGCTGTCTAATTGGAAGATTATGAGATTCTGAAATGATGGAATTGAAGGCTGGAGATGCTTCTGGAGTTGGAATAGTGGTGGTTGCAGGAGTCTTAGTAAAGTCATTTCTCAAAGAGATCCTTATCTTCTCCTCTTTTGGCTCACTTTCTTTCAGATAAGCGTAGTTGATTACGCCAGTGCACAGGGCCAAATGCATGGACATTTCATGTTTGGTGGTGAAGCTCGAAGAACAATGGTTGCACGAGTAGGAGGTGCAGATTGGTTTTTTTTCAGAATCCCGTGAAGCATTTGATAGCGCTGAGTCGAGCTTGCTATACTTCATTTTAATCCTTTTCACCGGAGACAAGGATAAGTTTCTTTTGGTTTTGTTCGCCTGTACACCATTTAGAGAATGGTGATGAGAAGGACGGCGACCTTTCGGGGGTGAGCAGAATCTGGAAAGGCGAACAGACTGAGAGGTGTCTGCTGGATTTGGTGCTGAAGGTACACGCTGCGTTTCCTTATCTGTGGAGCTTTCAGAAGAGGATGTTGTAGTTTCTCCGTCAAGTTTTGCCTGTTTGCTTGAAATGTGAGTCTCGGAAAGGGATGTTTTCACTGTAGCAGATTTCTCATGATCTGTAATTAAAAAGGAAAAATTGTTAGAAAACAGTTTACTGCCAAATTACTAATCTAAGACACAGAGTGGACACAGGAAGTCAAATTACTTACGAGGAGATTTAAACCCCCACGTTTTACCACAGTCCAAACTCTCACGTTTATGTTGTCGGATGGCCTTATCCGAATCGAAAACGGTTTTGCCTAAAAATTACCCCGATAAAGGAAAATAATTTGAAACTCACTCCCTATCAAATCATCCCATTCTCTAAATTTCACCAGTTTTAGACTTACAGACATCGCAAATAATTGTATTCTTTGCCATCGCCGCCATCTTCTGAGCTTCCTTCTCCTCCAACGCTTTCAACTGAGCTGTAAGTCGACTCACAACTTGCTCGATTCCTTTCCCAGGTGCCACACAAACTACCTTCCCATCAGGTCCCAAAATTGCAGTATCTTTTCGAAGAACTTCTGGCTTTGTGCAGAGATTATCACAACTGGACGGATCGTTGGTTACAATTTGCTGCTGAACTATTACCGACTTCATTCCACCTGCGCTCACCACATTGCAGGTGTCTTTAGTCGTCCCAGGTAGAGGTTTTAGTTGCAGTCGAATTACATTACTATTATCACTGGTGTTGGTGGCCTTACTTGGAGGGACCACTGGCGCTTCTGTTGGTTGATTTTGCAGTTTCTCCATCTGTGGCTTTGTCCTTTCTGCAAGCTCATTGTAAAAGTCAGCAACAGATCTGGTTCTTGTATTTAATGGCACTGTTAGTTCAGTGCTTGGGTTATCCGCCTCTGTGGAAGATGAAAGATTAGAGGGAGCGTTGATAAGAACTAATTCTGGATCCACCTCGTATTCCACACTGAACGAAGGGGCAGCGGGGGAATCTCCAGTTTGGATTAAATTTGATAAACCAATGCACCAAGTTGAGTCAAATGACTTTTTGCAGTAATTTAACTTGTGAGTGATGAAGTTTGGGAGGGAGCGGAATAGATTTCGACACACACGACATTCCATAATGTAATCACATTCTTCAGTTAAGATTCTCTTCACCTAAAAATTCGTCAGAAAACCATAATTGATTTTGGTCAATCGTCGGAAAAATGATTTTAAAACTGTGATTTTCGTTAGTTAATTTTAACAAATTACAACTTACTCTAGGTGTTCCTTTCGTCACAGCGTTATGCAATGACGCATAGCTGTTGATACGAATGTCATACGGAAAGTTTGATTGAGATCTGTCCACTGTGGTCTTATCTTTTTCGCCAGGCCCTCCACTAGTTCCTCCCGCCACAGGACTACTGCTTTTCGACACATTTTTTCCACCTCCACTCCCTGCAGCTGGTTTTGAACTATTTTTAGTTCCAGCATGACTTCCCGTCCCATTTTTAACACCAGGCGGCCTACCCATCCTGCAATGCTTTCGATCAGCACTTCCCAACTCTGATTTCAACTTGAATTACAGCCTGAAATTCGCAATAAAAAACAAAATCAGTTATAAATAAAAACTGATTACGAAATTAACTATCGATTGATACTTGATAATAATACTCACTAAACACTGAATAACAATATGGACTACCCACCGATTTGATTTTCTCCACAGTTAACATAATAATACAGCGCGTGCAGTGATGTCTATCAAAGATAGTTTCTTCTCTTTTTCGGCAAAATTTGGATTTCTAAACATAAAAATGATTGAATAATTACATTACTACCATCTCAGAAGTCATTAAAATGATTAAACTGAATTAAGACAATTATTATTCTTAATTCACTTCTCTACATACCTATATCTATTGAATTCATGTACTTCGCATCAAACGTATTTCGAGTAAAATGATCATTCAAACAGCAAGCTAAACTGAAGGCAAGTCAATGTCACCTGAAGTGAATTTCGATAAATATCGCGGGAATTATAGAAGGCAATGGCAGGTACACCAAAGCACCCAATCCAAATCCTTATATTTCACACCTGCACACTGTTCCAATCTACAATCAACAAAGTAAACCAACCAACAAATTAGTTATCAATTTCTAACCCCATTAAATATTTTTTTAAATTATTACAAAATACGAGAATAACCTTTTCCCACCTAAACTCAATCAGGATCTGGCTGGATGAAAGACGAAGAGTAGTTTGCACCACATTCCACAACCAGACAGAACGGAACGGATTACATTGGCTCTAGAATCCCAGATTTTCTTCCTTTTCCTCGACTTCTGATATTATGATCTGTATAATTCCACAAAGTGAATCAGAAGTTAGAGGGATGAAAAAAAATTATAAAGACAACTTAATTAAATACTTCACACTCATTTTTTACTTACCAGTTACAGAAATTATTCTTCCAGAACGGAATCCCCAAGTTGCAGGCTATTCCGTGACTCGTCACTTGGTCTGATCATCAATTACTTATCACAGATCGAGAATACATGAATTTAACAAAATCTGCCACTCAACTCCGCTCTTTTTTAACACCACAGGAAAATAATTAAATTTGCTAAGCACTCATCACTCGAGAGAGATGAGAACACAAAACTTATTCTCGTCTTCTCAAACGACTAATAATATTCTTCTGTTCACTGCTTGCTTCAAACCCCCAAGTAAGTAGTTTCAAATGCAATACAACTAATACAAGCCCCACAAATGAACTTTACTACTTACTACTCTATATACTGAATAGGTAGAAAAAACTTGGTTCAAAAAATATTATAGTCAAGTCGAAAGATTGCAAGTTGCAACTATTCTTTTCACTGCGAAGAAGACAACAGACAAGTCTGGTTTTCTTGCTGCCTGGCCTGCCTCTGTGCTGTGCTCTCCTCTCTTGGCTCTCTTCATACAACCAGTATTACAAATTACAAAGCAACCAAAGAATATATTCTGTCTGTGCTGATGGGTTGGTTGTTGGTTGATGAAGAAAGAAGTGAGTTTTCTGATGTGAGAGCTCACAAACAAGCTCTCACTTGCTCGCAGTTAGTCTTGCTTTGCTGATGAATTCTCGGGAACAAGGAACAACAGTAAAAATCCAAGGCAGAAAAATGCAATGGCAAAGTTATGCATGTATTTTATCATATCATATCACAATTTGCCCGACATATACCACATACAACACATTAAAAAAGCAGGGAAGAAGGAGAAAAGACAGGGTTAAAAGCAATCCACACAAACAAGCAGGCTGAAAAGAACAACAGCAAAAATTGAGGAGATTATTATAACGAAAATGGTAATGGTATTCAATTCAGTTTGTAGTATGGCAATCGCATGTAGTACTAAAGCTCACGATTTTTTAGCGAAAGACATGCTTTAATAAATAGTTTATTTTTTATAATGCTTTCTAGCGGAGACGAGCAGCTTCTCGTGATGTAAAATGAAATCAGCTAAAAAAGGTGAATATGAGCTGTTCAACTTGATAATATGAGGAAGGACTAAAAATGATAATGATGAAAACAAGTAGCTATTTTAGCATTAATATATCCGTTGGATTCGATATCTCGGCATTATGTACGACTGTGAGCTAAAAAAACGGAAGATATGAGCAAAATATCGAATTACACTGTCTACGATGGAAAAATGAAAAGGAGTCTAATAATCCGTTGATTATGTTTGTTCTTTGTTCCTTCAACATCGTTACACATCTTTTGTTACAAATTGGATGTAATAAAGACTACTATCATGAGACATTTGAATCTTCAGATACAAAGATGAACATTAACGATTATGATATTTGATGTTGGCCCAACTAATTCCGCTATTTCAACAATTGTGTAATCGTATATCACAATAAAATCTATGATAAATTGTTATCAGAAATTATAGAATTGCTAGCCATTGCCAGAACATTATCCGTAGATTTACAGCCATGTAGTTAAGTCAAGTCTGCACGAAGCCATAGCCATCATCATCGGTTCGGTTGTGCAGTTTCTGATCTGTTGAACTAACTATTCTAAAATACATAAGCGGATAGTACCTCGGATTTTAATAGAAACTACAGGACGTGCGGCGGGCATGCACAAAAAATGCTACATTCAAAAACTTTTGTTTGTTAGACCTGACCACGTTGAAGATGAAAGATGGAGGCAAGGAGCTTGATCTTGCTGAATTCTGACTGGGTTGGTGTAGGAAGTCGGGTGCGGAAATGGTTCATGATGACACTTGAAATTATAGAAACCTGGAAAATGGATTGGAAAAAATAACAATCAATGAGTTGTGATCAATTGAAAACTCTTAAAATATGGGTAACATTTGTAGAGTTATACAACGAATAATTACCTATTCTTGTCCTACCTACTAGGAACTCCGAGAAATAACTTCCACCAATGAAAAACAGCCATTGCAAAATTAATGAGTATATGTTTTTTTTACAAAAGAAGAGAAAACAAACACTGGCAGTTAATTAGAGTAGAATTGGAAGGATAATACAAGTGTGTATCATTTAATTGAATATTTATATTACGCATCTCGTGGTGGTTTGTTGTACATTTAAACTTAAAAGTATTGTATAATATATATTATGCATTTCTTCTTTAAATAATATAGTAATAGTGTTTCATTTAGAGTCATAAGTCACAAAAAAAAACTTTTGAATTTGATTTTTTACGTTAGTAATTTTCGACAACTAGACTTTTGCCCATCATATCATACAAAGTTCTTGAGTAGTCAAAGTGGAACAGTGTGAAACAAAGAGGGAAGAAGAATGCGAGGCTAAAGTTTTTCACTGCGGATCTGAAAAAAGCGCGTGGGAAGGTCAGGTAACAGGCAGGTGCGACAAAGACATACTGCACATCTGCAATAGGCAGGTTTCCAGGTTGAGGAACGATGGACTCGGCATGAACGACGCGGATATTTAGTAGCGATTTCCCAGGTGTGCAGCCGTTTTTGGAAAGACAGTACCCCTAAAACATAAAACATATTCAATAAAAATTATCAATAAAAATTATCAACAAAAATTATCAATAAAAATTAATTAATGAATAATGGAACAACGCATTATAATAACTGGTTGAAACTTTTGTTTTTGTTAATCAAACTTACCTCAACAATACAAGCGATAAAACGATGTATTATTTCTAAAATAATTAATTCGGAAGAAATAGTAAATGCTAAGTCGTACAAGGAAGCAATGCGTAGGTCAGCATCTTCTTGCTGGAAAGATGACAAGTCGATATTGTCAAAGTCACTGAAAATCAGAAGATATCGAAACTATTAGCACAATCAATCTAATCGATTTTGTAGAGAATAGGATAGATAGAAGATTTGAATTTTATGCTGGAACCCACATGACATCAAAGTTATCCACGATTGCAAAAGTTACAAGAAGCTTGACAATCATGAGTATCAGGAAATCGACGATTTCCGCCACTATCCGTTTCCAAAGCGGAGCTATTTTGACAAGAGTAAGCGGTTCGCCCGAGATAGTGGACCTTTGTTGCTGATTGTTTACTAGAAAAAAATAAACATTTTGAAATTAATTACTATTTTTTAATAAGGAAAGCATCCTGATGATGATAGGTAGATAATCGTGGGAGTATTTTTACATTGATTTGCAAAAGCGTTAAAATTGATTCTAAACCCTGGCCCAGGCGGTTGACGAGGTTGCCCCTGCTGAGCTGGCTGTGAATTTGAAGCGGCGGCCGATTCGTTACTTGATCCATACTGTTGATTTAGAGCAGTGAAGTATGCTGAGACGGCGAGCGTCCGATGCCAGTAGCACTTCCATAACCAACTCTCCAGTTGTTTGCAGTACTCAGAGTTGGGAGACAATATTTCTTGATTGGGTGGTGTGCTAGAAGAGGATGACGACGCCGAGGAAGACGCCGAGTTGGAAGACGACTGAGAATCATCTGAGGGTGGTCCAGGTATGTCTTTATCTGTCGTTGTGGAAGCTAAGTGTCTCTTCCTCGCCTGATCGCCATCGCCGTCCATGACTGTTACCCTTTCTTTCTATTCTAGAAGAATCTGCAAGAAGAAAAGGTGTCATTATATGAAAAATTATAATCGCACATTCACTTTTTAATTCTACTCAATCAACCACACTACACATCCTCTTTTTATCTCATTCCTACTTCATCAACCCCAACAAACCATTGTACAATTTGATACATTAATAATAATAAACTAAATTTACAAACAACTTTCAGCAGCTAACCTATCATAACAGCTCCTAGTTTAAAAATTCTTGATTTACAACCAAACACGATGAACAGACGGGCGACATACTCTGAATGAAATGCGCTTTTTTTCGTTGCACAGTTGACAGTGAAAATAACTGGCTTTAATTAGTAATTAGTAATTTTAACAACAATTATGGATGCGAAATTAGGTACACAACAAAATTCTAGATTAGCATTCGTGAGTCTGACTGATAAATTAATTGAGCATTGAACTCTAGTCAAAACAATCGCAAGGTAATAAATTGTCCAGTGAGTATCCTGCCTGACCAGCTGACAACCAAAACAATCATCAGCTGTTCCAGTATTTACTTTGATTGCCAAACACTAAAAAATGCCCATTCTCATTATCTCATGCTCATCCGAATTTTAAACTTCAATTTATCAACTTACCGTTCCAATATCGAAAGGAAAACTTGATTCACTCAAGCAAGAAGACAGAGTCAACTAGTAAGTGACTAGCAAAACAGAAATTACCGATGACACACTTGACTGACTGCCCTACAAATAATTATCCAAAATCTCGACTAATTTCGACTCACAGAAACTAGCATGCAGTTTAGTTCTCTCCTGCCAGAACTCAGGTGCCAAACACTGAACACAGTAACTTGGACAAGGAATACTCTTGATTGTAATCAACACTGAAATCTGCCATACTGACAAAGCGTCAAAGAGTAGTGGTTCGCATCCTCCTCTTCCCTCCACCTCCCCCCACAAGAAATTATGCACAACCGCCAAGTGGCCCCACAATCTTCGACACTAAAACCCAAGTTGTCTCAGAGGAAGAGAGATTTAATGACGCTCATTACAAAT
The DNA here is from genome assembly GCA_034700605.1 of Willowsia nigromaculata. Taxonomy (NCBI): domain Eukaryota; kingdom Metazoa; phylum Arthropoda; class Collembola; order Entomobryomorpha; family Entomobryidae; genus Willowsia; species Willowsia nigromaculata. The sequence goes on along the minus strand of JAQIXX010002781.1, from coordinate 12,163 downwards.
TTATTTATGCCACATGCAATACTCTCTAAACTGTTGGATGTCTCGCACTTCTTGTCACACCAACCAACGAAGACTTTCGTGTGTAGCAGGCAGTGAGACAGGTAGAAAATTAGTCAGTATGGGATCATCTTTGGTCAGCCTTCATTTGGCAAAGACGAGGCAGGCTGGTTTGCTGTTCGCTGTGATTTTTTGCGAAAGGGTTGAGTGATGAGATGATGTGTATTTTCTCACGAACAAGCGAGGAGACATGAAAGAGACGATTTCTGCTACTGTTCGTGCAATGCAAAAAACGTAGAAACAGCGAAGAAGCGTAGTATTTTGTGCAACTCCACCAGTCATAAAAGAGATGGATCGATGTGCGGTGGATCCCATTCAAAAAAAGATGTGGATTTGCAACGGAGATGGAGAGGGTTTGTTTTGGGGATTAAAACATGTGTACTTAAAGTTAGCTTGGAAATTGGCGCGCTCGGGCTGCACCCATCCTTCATCTATGATGCCTCCTCCAAGCACTCTCATTCCCCCTTCCGCTTCTTCCATCAAACTTCAATTAAGTTCATAATTGGAAGTTTGGAAGGCTTCTTTCTTTCACAATACAAACAATGTAGCTTGTACATACTTTGTACTTGCGCAAGTAGCAATCCAACCGAATGCCCTTTTCAACCCAAACAATGCTTTCGTGAGACTCGTGGAATTTTTTGAGCTTCTAAATTCAATATTTTTGCTTTTAGTTGAAGAGCATTCAGTACTTTCACAATTTCTAGCAATTCCCGCATTCATTGATTGAACATTCCAATTAACTTTCGCATTTTTATAACATTTCATGAATTCCAAATGATGCTCAATTCGGAGACTGAAGTAAACTTAATGACGCTTCATCGAGGACGTTTCGCTCTTCTATTTTTATCTTAATGCTTCCTACCAAACTATTACTCTCTCGCCTTCTTGAATGCGCTCAACTTGGCCAACCTGTCACACACTTTACAAAATCAAAGCAGTCCATATTTTTTTTGCATGAAATGAGAAGTTATTTGAAACATTTTATATTGGACTTTTATTGAAATTAGATTAATGATTCATAACGCGATTCAATTGTGAGATAATCATCAAGACCAAAGTTGCAAGAAGCTTTTTAATTCTGTTTGATGAGATTAATTTCAATCACAATAGTGTGGAGTAGTGCATTGTGATTTGTGACTGTGATATATCTACAAATGAAATATGTATCTACGAATGAAAGGAATGATGATGAAAGTTGCTTTCAGTTTTAAATGCTTTACTCTCTCGTTCAACAGGCAGTTAAGACGAAAAATCTTTAATTGTTTATTGCATCAAAGTTCAGTAACGTTATGTAGGTATATAGATTCTCTGGCTTTCACGGTAGACGAAGAAAATGAAGCGTTCATATCAATTTGTAAATCGATATTGTTTCGCGTAGAAAACTTCATCCATAATCCATAGTTCTAAGTATAAAATTCATAGTGCTGAATGTTTTTTATCCAATGCAACAAAAATCATGATAAAATTGTTCGAATGTAGGTATATTTGATAATCCCTTTCTTCCTTTCCTTATTAGTTTTTGTCATCATAGCTTAGATTTTACAATGATCAGTATTAGTAGCAATGCGTTAATTTTTTAACAATTTTTTAACTGTGTGATAATTAGTTAGTACGGACTGGTGTTACATTTTTGGTATCTGTACGTGTTTATGTACCTTGTTCCATTTCCCCCACTACAAACTACAAAGTCGTGATTCTCAAACCCATTAATATTAAATAGCAAAATTATACCTTGATTTGTGACTAAATTACTTAAAACTATGTATGCAACACTGTTCATTTAATTAATACACAAGTTTACGTTTTTTTTACATTGTTACGATTTCCTTTATACAATTTCAAATATTAAAGTTTCATATCCTGACTATATTAATATTTTTGGACGAGATCTTTTGCTTATCAGTTTTTTGCATTAGTTAATTCCTCAACTAAATACTACTTTTTCACACAACCGTCAATGCACATTTATAGCTAATGGTACAAAGCCCGTCGCCAAAAATGTTACAAACTTGTATGATGATCCGCATCATTAGTGATAATCGACTTGCTACTAATCTGCTGAGATTTGCTATTACTCATGACAAGCATCCTATGGCTGCCACTGCCACTGCCATCACAACTTCCTCGATGATGTTGACCAATGCCTCGATCTACATCAAGCTCCTCGACAGCAGCATCCTCCTCCTCCTCATCTTCGTCATCTCCATCCACCCCAGTCTCCACAAGTTCCACGGTTTCTTCAACATGCTTTTCAAGATCTCGGATGGGATCGTTAAGAATAATGCGCTCCTCTATTGGATCATCGGCAGCAGTCGCATCCTCTCCATTCTCTTCTTGCTGGTCGACATCTTCGCTGACCTTGCTGTTGTCATCTAACTTGAGTAATTGGACCTCCTTCACTAATTCGTCATACATTGTGTGAAATTCGACCAGGTCCTGTTGCAGTCTTTCAATTGATCTGTGGAGATGCAGCTTCTCTCTGTTTCTCGCACACAGTGAAAAATGAATCAATTAGAATTGATTACCATCCATTCCAAACTTAATTATCATCGCGTTATGAATAATAATTTGTGAGACTCACTCTCGTTCAATAGTAATCGTTCTTTGAGCCTCATCCAATAATTTCGTGAGCAAATGGACATCCGCAGCGGTACTCATGTTTTGCTGGTTATTATTCATCTGGCCCATTTGGTGGAGATGGGGATCCCCACAACTGTCTGTCTGAATGGCGACCGGCTTCATTTCCGGTTTGGGAGCCACACTTCCTCCAGTAATCTCCTTCAATTGAGCTCTCAGCGCATTCCTCTCCTGACGCACTTGACTCCACTTTTGCTTCCAGTTTGAGGTACAATCTGACCACCACCTCATCGTCTTCTCCATTTGACATACTCGCGAGCGAAGTTGTTCCAGCTCAGATTTCTGCACAACCAATCAAGATGCCACACACATCAAACCCCTTTCATTTCTTTGAATTTATGAAATGAAATGTGTATTCCTTTGTCGCAGCTTGCACGTACTTTATTTGTACTTACCTGGCTTTGGCTTTGAACCGAATGATGCGTTTCAGAATGTCTGATTAAACCCGTGCTACTGCTACTCCTCTCGGGGAAGTCGATATCGTCATCGTCATCATCGCAAAATACCTGAGATTTGGGACGGGGGTGGTGATGATGATGATGGAAATGATGCGAATCGCCCATTTTGCAGAAAAATAAATACTAACTACCGCTCAAGCAATTTAAATGCTATTTTTTGGATAAGGGCTATAATTTATTGGAACATGTATAGTTTTACTAGTTTTTACACATTCTATATTTTGCAAAGACTTGTTTGTCCGTTTTTTGCACAAAAACTCGTTGTCTTGCGTAGCTTGTCAAAGTCTTCCTGAGAAAAAAATTCGTACAAGATTAATTTGAATGGAAGCTGCTATTTATATAATACGTCTCTGATCAATTCTCCAAATGCAAGTCACATGCTTATAAATGGTTGGGTATAAACAAACATTCAGATTTTCAATGCAGCATATATTTCGAAGAAAAGTGTTCTTGCCAGTTGCATAATGTATCGTGTGTGTGTAGTAGAACCAAGTGTACTCACTCCATGTTTCACAAATAGATACGATATTTCTGAAAGGATAATTTTTCATAAGAACTTGAACACTGCAGCTGAGGAAAAGAGTGAGTTCATTTCACCCGTTTCCTTACTGTATCAAATACACTCTTGCGAATAGCTCATAGATCTAACTTAAAAGGAGTACACTGGAGGAGTTGATAGTTTGGTAGAAATGCTGAAAATAATATATGGGCTTTCTTTGTGCCTACTTTCATTTCCTTTCAAACTCTATTCTCTCCATTCCCTTCTCCACTTTTCCATCTACTCCTACACACATCTCTAGTAAAAGCAGCTACTTGACTCAGAAGAACATCAATCTTGAAAGAGTTCATTGCATCGCAGTCAGTCTGAAGAAATATTTCACGCTGCTTTCATAGTGTTCAACCTTTCGAAAACTAAAAAGTATTTTTAAATGATCATTTCCTTCATTTCGGGCTCAGCGGCTCAACATTTCTAGCTGAGCTGATATTGTAGCTTTGTCAAGAGAATCTCTAGTCTAGATTGGCAGGTCTCAGTCGAACGGCTATAGTTGACCCAACTCAAACTGTCAAGATCAGCACGAATTCATATGAGGATAAAAAATGGGAGACGAGTAGTGATGTCATGATGTCAACGTAGGTAATATACGACAATAAGAGCAATGGTTACGGCTGCGGCACTCGGCAATCCAAGTTTTGAGAATGATCAAATGGGTAAACGTAATCAGAGATTGTTTACAATTAAAAGATTTTCATGTCTCGTCATAGACCTTAAGTATCTCTCGCTCCACTGAAGAAAAATGAGTTGTGAAAGTATGCCGATAAGCAATTAACTTTTTAACTGCTAAAAAAAGTTTGAGTACTTTTCTGTTCTTTTTTTTGTAGAAAAATGATTATGCACTTTATTTGCATCTCGATCTCATATAATAACATATAAATAATATGTATAACATGTTTTGAGACAAAAAGTCTCTACTTGACATAAAAACAAGATAAGCATGCTTACTATGTACGATGAGTAAAAATTCAACTTTTTTTTGCAACTGAAAATGTTGCTACAAAAAATTCATTCAAAAGAAACACTTTTTTGTGTATTCGCCAGCGTAATTATTTATGGCAAAGGATAAAACCAGACACTAAACTATAATTGCTGTTTGTTCTGCATGTTTTTTAACGTCCATCCCGACACAGCTCATCAGTCACCACCAAACACGCCGTTCTGCTCGCACATCCAGGCCAGACCAGGGCAGCGTGTCCACCCTTTACTTCCATCATTCAACGAATAATAGAACTGCTGCTTGTAAATGCTCACTGTGTCACTGAAGACTTCTTGCAGGTGGTTGATTGAGATCATTTTCCACATTCCTCATCTTTCATACGGTAGCAGAACCAAAGGATCCAAAATCCAACGAAACTTAACACAACTGATCCCGAACAGCGGAATTTTCTATACAACAAAGTCTTGTTTGCGTTTCACTCAGTCTCTGTACACTTTGCTGATTTCATTTAACTTTCATAAAAATCCCTCATGTCCCTGTCATTCAGGTCAGGGTATGAAGCAGGAAGATGTGTGATGGATCGTGCAGATCTTCTGCTGACATGATGATGTCTGATAAACCCAGCTGGTGGGGCAACTCGAACAATATTTGCTGGATCGTTCTGAGAAGGCAATGCCAACACTAAAGGAAAATAAAAATAAAAACTCATTAGCTAACTAGTACTTTAAAACATACGCAAATAAAATGTGTAGTTTAAAAAACTTTACTACGACTTACATTCTTGGCTGGTGACAGTCCACCCAGCAAACCTGGAAGGTGACGGAGGATAATACCGATATTGTCTCGGGCGCGCGACCACACATGCCACTAGACCGCACATGGTCACAAAAACGATCAAACTGAGTTTTCCCATTTTGAAAATATTTATTTAGGTAAACTCACAACTTATATAACGGATAATTCAACAAAAAACTATCTTGGTATCTTTTTCGCTTCAGACAACTAACTGTATTAGTTATTTTACTGGAAAGTGTGTTATGATGATCTTCGTTTGAGCTTTGTCTGTTTTGGAATGCGTCTCGCTTGCAAATGCCTACTTTGCTGTGAAGGTGTTCCACCTTTATATATACTTGATTGAAAGTAATTCGTGCTCAGGCTCATCATCATCATCAACGAGTGAGTGAGCGAAGACGAAGCGAAAATAAAAAGACCAAGCAAAGTAAAAAATGTGTACAGAAATGTAACAAATAATTCTTCATCCAATATAATGTGAAGCAGGCAGTAAAAATGATGTTGATGATGAGCTGCAAACGCTGCTCTTGTTTTACTTACGTCATTCCCAATGTTGTTGATTGTATGGTGAAGTGATCTTCATCGCATTATCTCTGATGCTAATCTTGACCGGTGGTGGTCAGTGGTCACCCAAGTGTGGACTAGTGCACAGAAAAATAGAATATTTCTTTGCTAAAATAGCGTCCAATACAAACGCAAATCTGTGCATATTTTTTTTGCATACTAGCAGGACAGGATAGACACATAAATGCCATCGATAGCACCACCAAAGGCAACAATGCCATATAGTGCTGAGTGCTGAAGTCATTGTTGCGGGATAAGACGTCACAAGTCGCTTGCCAGAGAGCACGCAACCCTTTTTGTAAACAATTTTTTCAATATGGGGTAGGGCAGGGGGTAGTCATCAATGAGTGAATAAAGTGTAGCACGTTCGTATTTTCATGCGTTCGTATTAGCACGTAGTTTAATAGTCAATATGAAGGCGTGCACACGTAAAGGAAGTGTGTATGAATGTGTATGCATGTTGTGTAGAAGTTCAGAAAAGATTGAATTTGAAATATTTCGAGGCTTTTCTAGAAGATAATTTCTTGGCAATCCAAATGAGTATGATGAAATTATCGACATTTTAGGGAAAATGTGGCTTGAATTATACAGTTATTTATTTAACTATGATTATGAAATTAGTGCATTTTTTATTTTTAAACGTTCATGTTGTGTCCGAGGTCAGTTTACTGATGAAATGCACATTTTAATTAATTTAATATAACTGAATGGGTTTGCCGTGATGACAGGGTGTCCTGCTTGTAAAATGAGGTAGTGGTCTGGTATTTCCTGTAGAAGAGGAAGGAGCATTGATTACACTAATAAAGATGAGCTGACCACTTAAAGGCAGATACTTTTTAAGTCAATTTTGAGGAATGATATCGACTATTGATCCCGGATCTCATTACCCACAGTAGCGTGTCCATCTCCTCAATCAATTTAAATGTTCAGTACGAAGAAGTGAGGTAATGAGTACTGTTACGTTTAAAATGATTTATATTATTTTAATGCGCCTTTGCTCTTTGCTTAACTTGCGATTAGTGATGGTCTGACGATATTGCATGTAGCATACACAGGACATGCAGTTACATATGATAGTCCACGGTTTGGGGAGAGGAAATGGAAATTTGAAAGGATAAATCATCTGTAGTAATTAGAAATGAAGAGGATTTGAAATTGCAATTTTTCCCTGTATTTTTTTGCATAAATAAATGGTGATGCTATTGGATCAATGGCTATAAAGTGGAACGCAACCGAAATGTGGGTGTATTTCAATCGCTGAAACATTTTTCTAAAATCTTTCACTGAGAATTCCCAAGAAACGTGATATCATTCGACCTTGGTATCACCTTGAAATTTGATTTCACCACATATCGCATGACTGTGTGGCGTGTGGGCCCTTGACTGGAACTTGTGGAACTGCATGCAAGTTTAGAGTTTTACTTCTCAATTAGGTAAGGAGGTCAAATTTTTATGTTCAAAGTTGAGTGCAGTGTTGTGTATATTTTCTGGGCAGAACTAATGACAAGATGAGAACTTAATTATGTGCTACTAATGTTCCAGAGAGACATAATGAACATGGTAATTACATTCTCAAGTACTAAATAGAGTGCCTCTACTGGAACTGTAAAAAACGATGATGATATTGGAGCGATTAAAGTAACAAACTGTAGAACATTAATGCGTGTAGCTACCAGAATTTCTGTGAGAAATTAAAAACTGATAAAGTGCATTTTATTGTAAAGTTGAGTATGGATGCTTGAAAGTGCAATACTTTGTATGAGTTTGTGATGACTTTTTAATGTAAATTATCATCAAGTGACTACAATATGGACAGGTGTACCTCAAAGCTCATTTGTAAAATGTTTGAATGAACACAGAACACAGTGTGAATAGGGATGTCAGTTATGTGTGTTAACGGAACAGGATACTTACATGTGTACCTGATATGTTTAACATATTTTTGATCTAGAAATAAAACCGACGATAAACAACTTCCATTTTCCATTAAAACCGATGGCATCATTTTTTTACAACTGCAAATCTTCCTAAGTGCATTTCTTGTTTCTCTTCTGAAACCTGAGCCATTGTCGAGATTTTTTGCATCGCAAGTTGCAAAACTCAACTATTCACTCTGCTCCTTCTCGTCTTTTCATTCAATAATCAAAGAAGATCAATAAAATATGATGAAGATGTAAAGCTGAAGATTACCTGATTGGTTTCGTCGTATTTAAGCAGCCATGAAATTGGCAAAGCCAATTTGTGTATTGAGTAGTCGTGAATTTATTGCTATTGTTATTACTTTGGGGTAATTTGATGATATCAGTCAAGGGTAACCTGTCTTCATTTATATTCCCTGCGTATGCGTGCACATATCATATATATTCCTCTTCAATGCAACAGTAGGAAGCCTAATGATTTCTGAAGGAAGAAATGAAGAAATATTTCTTAAAGTGTAGTTTTTTGCTATCGAGTGTATCGACTCTTCGTGCAAATAATCTGATTAGTAGAAGGTGCAACAACTTTGACTTTTTTACACGGCAATTTGCATCACAATAGTTGGCAATACAAAAATAGAAGAGTGTAGTACACTCGTAGGTATATTTTATGGACATTAGCACATATTTTTCACATAAATAAAAAGTCTATCTGTGCGATTGCTCCTTGACCTTGAACCTCTTTACATCCTTCCTCCACCATACAACCGAGTCGCACTCAAAAGGCGACAATGAGAACTAGAAAAATGTGTACACTGTCTGCGTTAACAATGGCAGATATTACGGCAACGAAATAAGAATATTTTTTATTCTCTTTTTTGACAGAGATGGAATTATCACGCTTTAATCCTTTCTCCCACACAAGACAAGACATCATAGCGAGCAGATTTTAGCATCCCTCTCGTTGTTGTCACTTTAAATTGCATAATATCATATTTGACTTTGGCAATGTCTCTCCGCCATTATTGTTCATTAAAATCCTATATATTTTGGGATTGCTTGGCATTGTCTTTCAAGTTGTAATGGGAGATTGGAAGTGCCTTGACTTTGGTTTGACTTTTTTTGGAACTTTGTTCATGAGACTAGATGGGATGAAGAGCATTTTGTGAGATAACAATCGCTTGTATTGGTTATAAGGCAGGGTTTTTGTAGTGTTAAAATGAAAACAGACCATTATGATTAGAACGGGATGGATGTTAGTTTGTTAGCATGTGAAGAAAGACAGGCACATTTCGTTTTCTATAGGCATTTTAGATTTTTATGGTTAAAATAATGATTAGTAGGTATAACCATTTGTGGGAGTGGAAATTGGAAATGCGATGTAAATCTGATTATTTTAATCGCAAAAAAGAATGTATGTCTTCAAATTTTTCCGTGTGGAAGTTCAATCTTGAATATCTGATGAACTTTCTGGATTGCAATGTTTAAGCATTTATATTCTACTACATGCAATCAGATTAATTCCAGGTTCTGGCTGCGCTTTTCCCGTTTTTTTAATTTAGAAAACTTGATATGAACTAGCAATAAAGATCCTGAAGTAGTTTTTGCATCTTACAATAGAATTGTACTGTATGGTACAAAAGTCAAAACTTTAATGCGCTCTCCGGTCCAGTCGCCTGTCAGAAATTCCCCATACTCAAAACAAAGAAAGGAATGCCATTAATTATGAATGAATATAGGTATGTATGTGGGGATTTTTTGCACAGACAAGTACATTTGCAAATGGAAGAACTTTTTGTTCAATTGCAGCAATGCCAAGTTTTAGAAGCTAGGCAGGAATTTTATATCTAAAAGTTTTCGTTTACAAAAGCGGCATTACTTTGTGTTTTCCTTTCGTAGGTGGTCTGGTCTCATAGTCCATGAGGATATCCACAAACTCATGGATCAGTGCAAGGTGCAGTATAATTTAAGCTCTAATTTTTTGTTTAGCTACTTGGTGATAAAACCCCGTTGTCCAACCTTGAACACTCATCCCTGTTTCCATTGCGCTTCTCCCTGGAAAATCCCCTCAACTCGCTCTTTCATTCTCCACTCATTTTCTTGATCATTCCATTCCCCTGACTATTGAGTTAACAGTGTAGCCCATTTTTTGGTTGTGCGTAAAGCTCGCAAAATTTGACATGAACATTTTCAAATAATTCACAAAAACTCAATCTAACAGTCCATTCTCCGAAAAGAGAAAATGGAGAGCAAGACGAGAATATTATGATTAGAAATTCTAGTTTAGTTGAAATAATTAAATTGTGATGCAATGGAAAGTATGCAGTAGATCTACAATTTGCAACGCACCTTTTCCTCTTTTCCACGTTTATCGTGATTTGTTCGGATCCGCATAGCGTTCCTAGATTGCAACTACCTCAACAGCATTTTATTTTTACTCTACATTTTCAGTATGCTGGAGTTCTTTAATTATATGATCTTCTTATGATAATGGCTGCACAGACCATCCAAAAAGGTACCTGTTGCCTATTGGCTGCACTACTGACGGCACATTTCAACGGAACTTTGCAATTATGTTGGAAAGACAAGCGCGTGCTGGACGTGTTTCATGATGATCCTACCCGAGATCTTCAAAAGGAAGATGGGGGAAGAAAGGGGAGGAAGGAGATCCCTCTAATAATTAATACTCACTCTATAAGATTTCTTGAGGTATGCAGAATATCTGTTGAAAAAAATCAGAACAAGTTTTACTTCTAATCCAATTTTAGTGAACAGATTGACGTCATTCGGCACGGTTCAGTGAAATAAAAACAGAGTAAATTGCTCAAGTGTAATGGCTTATCAGCACACTTTAAAGTAGCATTTTTCTCATCCTTAAATTTCAAAGTCTCGTTAGAATTTAATCATTTAATGTAATTAGTTGGCTAACTACCTGTCGTGTCCTCTGCCATAAAAACATTTCATTGTAAAAATTAACCACAGGGAAAATATTGACAGCGTAAACAGGAAGAAAGAGTTGTACTTTCAGGATGAACCGATGAATCCGGGCTCGGAAACTTATAAATGGAAATTTCAAATGAAATACATCCAAGGATTCTGGGTACCAATTTTCTCTTTTCAAATTTTCAGCTACTTTTTACGATGTGACGTAAATTATTTGTCTATTTTATTTTCCTGAGATGATAAAATTAGTGGCAAGATATTTGATTATGTTGTTGTGGTCCAAAATGTAATCACACCAAACAAAAATACCAGAAAATTATACAACCCTTTATTATGAATGGACAATTTGTAATGAAATGAATGATTCATGCTGTTGATGATGATGAGGATAAGCGCAAGTGTGAATTGAAAGGATAAATAGAAGCATTTATTCACACTGACCACGCTCACCAGTCATGATATTTTCCATATTAATAATAATGTGTAGTAAGTACCTAATGAAGGAATAGCAGTGCTTTGTGGTTATCTTGGGCTCTACATTCATGTCGTCACTGTTTGTGAGTTCTCTTAAAAATTGAACAAAAAATGTTGATGTGAACCCAAAGCATTTATAGACATGAGAGCAAGAAGGCCAGAAAGGTTTACTGGGATTTGGGATGTTTACATATTTACTTGGGAGATTATATAATTCTATTTTTATTGTAACTGGACACGGATGATGAAAACTATGAAAACAAACCATAATAATTTCTGAAAATTCCCCTTGTGGCTATATCATTACCACTCAAAAGTATACACCAAATGAACTCTTTGTACTCTACGAAAACAACAACCGTCGACAATTTAATGGAGCATCTACGTCATTGCTCTTGAACTTCATTGTTGAAAATTACGTGTATTATGAGTGCGCAGTGCGATGCGGGAACACAATGTCAAATGTAATGCTGTTGTTGTGAATTTTCAGTTTTGTATACAAAAAATTGTTTGCCTTTGCAATTTTTTGTCGGGTTTTGAGATGGCCATGAGTATTATTAAGAATCCTATATTCATAGGTAAGCTTAATTTCGAATATTTAGCGATTGTATAAACCTACATGTATGAATGTGATTTGTAGTGCAACATAGTTAAATTTTAGTTCTCAATACTAACTCCAGAAGCCTAGTGTAAACTTGAGGGTTGTACTACTGTACTTCTTACATCAATAATGATACATAACCTTTTAACATAATATTGTGTTGGATTGCATGTTTTCACTAATCAAAATCAAAAGCGCTAGCAACATTGTCCCGTTACCTGCGACCAG
>JAQIXX010002780.1:0-22593 GCA_034700605.1 Willowsia nigromaculata | reverse complement strand
TTACATGGGATTGCTGTCATAGAATTCAAATTCATCCGGCTTCAAAGCCGATTTCAAAATGGTGCCGTCACTATGCCTTAAAAGCTACTGAATTCTAGATTGCATGTTTCCCTTATGTTTCCAAATGAACTGTAGGGTGCATGGCGTCATTTTAAAATGTGGGATAATATGTAAGCTGTAAAAGTAATATATGTACTATCATTTTCATCGCATTTCAAATACCTTTTATCAGCAGGAAGAGTTGATGGTGCTGCATGCATGTTTTACGTAGAATTACTGAATACTAATGTAAAAAAATGTAAGAATAAACTTACCTGTTGGATAAATTATGATGACCCGAGTGTGATTACTCACTACGGGAGGAATTTTGTCAGACACAGTCCAAGAGTTGCTCATATTTGACAATGAAAATGGAATGATGGCAATACTGGAAAATAATCCCTCTGTTCCGCAGAAAATCCGACCAAATATGGTGTTTTGCAATTTGAGTTATTCCCTCAGACTCTGTTTGCAAAAATGATTCTTCTCGAAATGAGGGTTTTGTCCTTACTTTTCGTTCACACACCGAAATGAGTTGGAAATATCAGTGATGGTCTTGTTTAGAAACAGGCGGGTATTATCTCTTGAATGAATCACAAATTTAGATTTATGTATGTTCCTTTGAGTTATCTCAAATTTTACCGTCTTGGAGTAGAGTGTAGAGAAAGAGGCATCGCTATCACTTCCACACTTCCCCTATCATACTTTATTATTCACAAGAAAAGAACTAATTTCGCTTGCTTTATGTGCAAATATACGTACGTTTATAACATACAAGTGGTGTACGTAATCTATATTCCAGTCAAATTTGCGCTATTCCATTCATTCGTTTCTATTTTCTCTGCATGGGAATGCGTCCAAATCAAACAACCTTAGATTTTGGATTCCACCCAAATCAGACTTTTCTCAAGACAGCGAGAGAGATAGAGGAGAAGGCAATGAAAAAAGATTGTAAGCTTTATAGATATTGATATGCATCACCACAATACTTGTTCGTTTATTTTGAAGGATAAAAAGAAAGGGGGAATTCGAATGAGCAGAAAATTTGTGCTTGTAACCGAGAATTACTAACAAGAAGAAGGATAGTTTAAATTGAATTCAATAAAGTTTACTTTGTACGCATGCAAGCATTCCTTGACACCAGAAATATTCCATGCGCGTATGCTTAAATGTATTTCATTCAACAGTTCGTTGTTGGCGATCATGATGTGTTTGATGTGAAGGGTAAAATTGTAGTAGGATCTCGCGTTTAAGAATATGAAATTTTCGCCTAATTTATTTTCTCTGTACGAGATTGGTTTGGAGTCAGAGTAAGATATTGTTCTTGCTTGTAGTTTCTAGCAGCTCCTTTTTTATCTGTTCTCGTTCAAATTTTCACTGAGTTGTTGTTTCGAAAGAATTATTGAGACATTAGAAAAGTTTTGCATACAACAATTGTAAACTTTCTTTGAGATCGATAGAATACACGAAAAAAGCTCTGTATTTTATTGAATTCTCTTTGAATTCCACAGGAAAAGTAGGTAAACAAGAGTAAGTTTCCTCATTATTGAATGTTCGCTTTAAAGGTGAATTTCGGAGTATATGAAGTTTTTTGCATTTGTAGAATGGCAATAATCAGACTGTTCTCCATATTTTACTAGTTCGTTGATCACCCAGAAAGATAAAAATAACATGTTGTCCAATTATTTTGATAAAAAACTGGAACAGACTTCAGGCATATATATAAATGGCTTGTTTGCTCTCTCTTAGTTGCATACCATTTACTGTAAAATGGTGAAAGTTGTGCTAATGATAAACATCGTACATTGTTCATAAGTTTTGATAATGAGCATTTTTAGTAATAGGGTGAAAAATTTCTAACAATCAATACTATCAATACTTTTCGTTCCCTTTGACATGCTACTGGCACAGTCTTTGTAAAGTTGAGGTTTCACATAATGCATGAAAATGATGACAATGCCCACTTTGATTGGTTTAGTTATATTCTGTTCCAGTTGCGCTTAATATGGTCCAAGAATAGCCCAAATAATTGGAAACGGTTTAAAATCGTGACTTCTCCACCTGATCTGGTTTCGTGTAATGCGGCGCTGTGGCTTTTAATTTTAATTAAAAGCAAGACACAAAATACAAGAACTAAATCGCCATATACAGTTTTTCGGTCACAACCTAATGAAGTAACTTGCTGCTACAGTCTTCCTATTAATTTAATTATCTGACTTGGATCACTTCAAAGAGTGTTGAGTGTGCTCAGTTTGCTTTTCACTTTTTGCTCTCATTAGGGAGATTGCTAACAACAAATACACACATGCAGTATGTTGATAGTCGAGTGAAATGATTGTTATCTGCGAGCACTGTGTATGATAGCTTTTGCACTTTCACCAGAAACTTTCTCACATGAATTTATCAAACATTTAATAAAAGTATTGCATTTTCCTTTGTTATAATGCTGAAGTATGTGTGTAATCATGTCATGAAATTGACAGAGCTAGAGAGTAGTGGTAGAGAGGGGATGTTGCTTTAGCAGTAGGTATATTTAAACGAGAATATTCAAGACTAGATACCCCTTTTAATATCGGCCCAGCGTAGTTGGTAATAGAATTTCAGCAATTGTCTTATTTCAACTGTCGTTCGTCAGTAGATAGATTTAAATCAATCACAAAATCATTATAAATGCTAAGTACACGTTGGCAAGTTGACTTTGTAGTATGTATAAGAACTAAGCAGAACTCTACATGAACTTATAATAAGTTCATACAACGGACCTCAGGCAGGAGGGCAAGCCACACGCACAAACACAACTATTACAAGAATTATTGATCGATTGATAAATTTAGAATTTTGCAAATGTAACCTCCTTAAAGCATTTGAAGTTTTGAAATCGAGCTACATTATGAAGAAATAAAGAGCTTTCAAAAACTTGTCTCATAATTCCCCGTAAACACCATATAGACTACAACGATTTCATCGTTATTATAAGATTGAAACATGTAATGTTTTTGGTGAAAACCGAAAAAATATTATGCTTGGACATTCTCTGTCAACAGAAACTACCTTGTAGATTCAATAATCTGCAAGTAAACGTAGTAATGTTCTTAAACTCTGGTTCAGAAATGTCTCTGGCAGCTGCAATGTGTTTTTTCTGAACAGCACCACACCAAATTTGCTGACAACGTTTACAGTACAATGCGAAGATGAGCGAGCATTTCTATACTCTTCCTTTGCTGTCTCAAGCGTGTCTGACGAACAAGATGCCCGGCATCCGGATATTTTACTGTGAGCGCTTTGCTCAGCTTTTTTTATAGTCATGCTCGTTTACTTGTGCCACCGCCACGATATCAATCCGACAAAAACAAAGTAAATCTCATAAATCCGTAAAAATATACGATAATCCAAGTTTTGCTCAAAGGGAGATTTTGCTTTCATTTGACTTATGCTTTAGATTTTTGCTTTTTTTCAAACTTTAATACTTGTTAAAACAGTAGTATTTTTTCACAAATATCATACTCTCTCAAGTAATGTGCTTATTTCCGGTCTTTTATAGGACTATGATAGAGATTTCAAGTTGTCACTGCTGCCATTAAGGTTAAAATAGAAATTACACTACAATATTTTTAACGTCAGGTTTTATCGTTCTGTTGGAGATGCATATTTGTTTTGAATATTTATTTGGATAACACCAAGGGTTTTGAGGAAGGAAGGAAGACTTTTAGCACAATCAACTGTTAAAATATTATGACCATAAAAGCTTTATGAGTAATTTGCCACTGAAAACGGATCCGATAGACTTGGCACGATTCCCTATTTTTTAATGCCACGAGTTAGCAAGGGCATGTGTGTGTCTAGGGTTTACGCAGATTTACAGTTAAATAGTATTTTGGCATATTACCGGAAAATCTCAAATAGACGCCCTCCTCCTCATATGTGCATCCCTCTAATAGACACCTAAGCGTCTACCAACGAGAAAGTCGACGAAGTACTACAGACGCCTCCTCAGTACATATTATCTTATCTGTACATGTTGCAAGTGAATTAAATAACATAATATTTGGTCTCTTTTGCCTTGGACATTTATACAGTGAAATCGTTCTCACAAGGTTCATAAATCGCTTTCTTTCCTTCATTTAACTTCAGACGCTTGTTGTGTTGATACTACAATACTACATAATACAATAACACAATTCACGAAGTTAGTAGAAATGCATTTAATGTACTATTGCACTACTATATATATCATGTCTCTGCACAGGTAGCATAGAAAATTATCTCAATCATTTAGAAAAATAGCTATATTAGCATAATATTTATCTTCTTCACATCTAATCTTCAAAATTGTTTTCATGATTGCGTATTTTGTGTGTGATTTAATGTATGCAGTATCAGAATGTTCGAACTGCTTGGCAGTTGGCACACCTGACGGTGCAAGTAAATACGTGATAGAAAAATAATTGAATATAATGAAATATGAGTCATTCATAGCGAGTCAATGCCATCTGCATCCAAACGACTGCCCGAGTCAAAGAGTCAAAGTCACAGCGATTGCAAGTTGCAAGGAACAGCTTTGTTCTTTCTAATAATATTGATGATGAACAATATATACTGCATGTTAGGCAAAATGGCTCATTACTTGTAATTTTTCTCAATATAGCTGAGAACATAATGTTTCTTGTATCGTAAACGCTATTCTTTTGTTCTTCAGAAATAATGACTCCAGCCCACAATACCCATAATTCTTCATGAAGTGAAACTTGGAAGTGCAGATTGCTGTTACATTGACGCTGCGCTATAAGCAAAATGTTTAATGTAGAGGTAGTACTTGAGACGTTCTTCCAAGAAATACGAGCTGCGAAATATAGAACTTTGATACACGATACACTCACGTTTTAGATCAACCTATAGAGTTTTAACGCACTTGCAATGAATGACACATGACACAAAACCATGCTACAGGTAGGTCTTTTACCGACAAGTTAAAACTACATGTTCATCACCGATTATTTAACAACTTGAAATCACAATGGATAAACTAGAAGATTTCGACTTGGAAGGAAAACGCATTCTAGTTACTGGATCAGGAAAAGGTTAACTTTGAATCGACTTAAAATAGTCATGTTTGAATTATCTTGATATTACTCGGTGAGGTAAATCATAAATTATTAAATGTATAGGTATAGGGAGAGCTCTAGTAAAAACCCTGCATGATCTCAAGGCAGAAGTGTATGCACTATCACGAACTCAAGAAAATCTAAACTCCTTGCAAATAGAATGCCCTAACATTCGTACAATATGTGTGGATTTGTGCGATTGGGAAAAGACAAAGGAGATTCTATCTCAGGAAATTACGGAACCAATGGATGGATTGGTCAACAATGCCGGGATATTGATACCAGCACCGATCGGTCTGTTTGCAATCTCGCCAGAGGACTGTGATACGTAAGCATTTTAAATACATGAATCTTATAATGAATATAAGGGATTTTTAATTCTGTAAATTATCCTGGCTGATTTATTAACAGACAGTTTAACCTTAACGTGAAGGCAGTAATAAATGTGTCACAAGAAATTGCAAGAGGAATGATTAAAGCGGGGCGTGGAGGTTCCATTGTTAACATGTCGTCTGCGGTATATTCACAGTATTTTATTTTGTATACCAATTGAATAATTATGTTTTTATGGGTGGAAACTGAAAGTAAAATGTTAAGTTATTCTCAATTCTTGTAGGCTTCCAAGGTTCACACTCCTATCGCGGTATCTTATGCAGTGTGTAAAGGAGCAGTGGATGTTTTAACCAAAAATATGGCATGTGAGCTTGGTGTCCACCAAATCCGCGTGAATACGGTAAATCCCTACTTTGTAGATGAAACCCAATCATTGGAGACATTAGTTTCAGCACTGCCTCTGGAAATGATGGAGAAAGTCACTAAAAATGTTTGCCAACGTTGCCCCATGGGTCGTTCAGCCATTGATGTGAAGGACGTTTTGAGCGCAGTTTTATTTTTACTCAGCGATTTGTCTAGATTTATTAATGGCCAAAATATTGTGATAGATGGTGGATTCACGATTGCATGAAGTATAAGATGAAAAAAAAAACCAATTGGTAAAATTGAGGATTTAAAATTATTGTAAAGATCTGTTTATTACCAAATATTTAGTTGCTTATATTCTTTTGACTAGTGCATATTATATATTGATCTTACAATGTAGATTCTCAAGGACAAAACTATTCATTTACAATTATGAGTTTTATCATACCTATAGTCCAATCATAGAAGGGGTACTAACACTACTAACTTGATTTACATTTCATTATGCTTTGTTGTTACAAACAGTAAAAACATTCTTAAAACAATTTCGTTAAACCCATTTTTATTCTACAATTATTCATTCCTCTTAATTCCATTGTCCGATAAACTTAAAAGAGCTGACAGAAACAACGTAAAATCTTGTATTCTATCACAAAACAGATACATATAAAAACTTGACATAAACTGACTCCTTCTTTTCTTACACTTCTTATTGCACGTTGGTGAGTGTCTGATTATTTACTTCTGTCTCAAATAATTTTGTGGTTTTTGCATCAATCATTTCCTGCTAAAGTCAAACAATTCACTTTTACTGGTTAGCACCACAAATAAAGAATATAATGATGAATCATTTTAAACGTATATTACATTCTTCTAATAACATAATCAGAAAAACGCTTCTGTTCAATTAAATATCAAAATACCGATAATATCATCAAAAACCGATTATCTCAAATTAGGTAGGCAAAGTCTTCAAAAATATGTATAAAACACAATGTCGTACATTAGGTATGTAAAGTAACAGTAGTAAATCACAAGAAATAAATGCAATAACAATTATATTTAAACTTTTCGGATGCTCTATACTATACCTACATCTTTCTTTTGGTTACTCCTCATCTTATAAAAATTCACAAATTCAAACGCTTTAATTTTATATACAAGCTACATAATTGCGTATTACCAAAGTACTTGATCTTCTGCCGCGACTAAATATATACTGTTGTGAATTTTAATCTACACGATATATATTGCACGAATAATAATTTTTTACCTATTGTATCATGAGTGGTGGGTTGGTTTACTGTGTTGTAAAACTTTAAAAATGGATACATACATAAATATTACGATTGACTTTTATGAACTTACGAGTTGCAAAATATCAATTTTCAAGTTACATACAATCGTCTCCCATTAGTGAGTTTTACGTAATATTTGTATACGGTTTCCCGAATTGGTAAAGCTTGATTTAACAAAAATTATTTCTTTGTTTCGATGCATGATAATACGTTGTAAGGTGAATATTGAAAGCATATCTTTTTTGTGACGAAGGTCTCATTTTTAAGATTCGAGTACGTATAAGTACATTTGTATACCTTTTACATGGTTATATATAAATACGTACTTATAATGGTTCAAAATTTTGAGTTTCAAGAAAGTGTAACAATAAGCTGCTTCATTGATTAGTCGAAGACACCTTGGCCCCATTCTAGTTTTACAATGACTAATTTATAAAGCCACTCATACACTACTGCTCTGTCCATTCACTCTACTAACGGTAGCCAGAAATATTTTACTTTAATTTCTTGCATAGCTTACATGTGTATGTTGAATGTTTCAAAAGACACAATTATTTCGGCGTGATATATTATAAAGTTTGCAGCAGTTTACATTAAACAGTGCTCGAAATACTTTCTTTCGGTTCAGTTGGATCTTTGTCTTCGTGCTCATCACTGGAATTACTACTTGGGTTGGACTGTATAGATGGAATAGCCTTTTCTTCCCAAAGCGTTGCCTGTTCTTCTGCATTGGTGTTCGGAATAGAGACAGTAGATTCTAACAGGGGTTCTTTGTTTATCTGAAAGTTATTGGATGTTATCAGGAGTGACCTGTCGTTCTGTCTTCCATCTAAATCCTCTTCTTCAACATCGGAACAATCCAAATGTGTTGTTAATATATCCCCATTCACCTTTTCTCCGCCATTTAGATTCTCCTCCGATATTTTTCCTAATCTAGTGACCTTCCTGAAGATATTCGCTATTAAATAGGGTCAAGAGAAAATATTCGTAAAGTTAAAAATTTATCATGACAGAAGCAAAGTTGAAAGAGACCCGAAAAATATAAAACTCAAAAACCATAAAAATCCTTTCTTAGCAAAGGAAGCCATGCGCATGTTGAAAAGCCGTACAAAAAGAGCTGTAGGCTTTTTTAGCTACTAAAATATAAGTGCGTTAGCCATTTTTTAAAAAAATGTGGAGAAACAATTAAAAAAGAATAGTCGATCAACAAGTTGCTTTGCTTACATTTCTTCTTTTTCCGACCAGTACCGTTCAAACTGTTATTCAGATTAGCTTTAATCTGCTCGGAAGTATTACTCATGCTATCTTTGTTAGTAAGGTTAACCTCACTCTCGCGCTTGCCACAGAAAAGTGATGAGAACACAGTAGAAAAGGTTGAGTTTTGGTCGAAGGATTTCGTGGTTCCTCTGCAAAGTATATTTTTGTAAAAATAGCACATTCACACACTCTTTCGTCGGTAATGAAAATTCTCAACAAACTACATACATTTAAAGTCTACAGAATGAAAACTTAAATGAAACAAAGTGTAGGCAGACGAAAACAAGAAAAACAAATGGCAATTAAGTACAAATCATATAGGATTGAAATTCAGTGCAATTTACAAACAGCAGAGACACGAACACAAAAAGAGATAAAAAGTAAAAAGGCAGAACGAAAAAAAAAACTCAATATATATTTTAAAGTATACTTTTCATACTAAAAACGGAAGTCTCGAAGTGGATATCACACAACGTATCACAACCAAACAGGATGTTACTACTGATTACTTTGTACCATTATTCCGGTAATACTCACTAAATCAGATCAATCAGAGCCATAAAAATAATTAAAAACCAATAACATACATGTACAAAATTATCACATTCAAATGAAATCAGGGTTCTTATGATTTCAATTATTTTGTAACCAAAATCAATAACTAAACCAAATTACCACATCAAAAACTCAACAAATTTTCTCTATTCAAATGTCATGTTACGAAGTACATCAAATGTAAGCAAATTATTTTAATATCAAATTGGTATGGTTGAGTAAAACTTACAGTTCTATATCATACACCGACGTCTTTGCACAATATGACGGTGCTCTCACGTGACATTCCTTGTGGCATATAAGCTTGCAGTCTCGGCACTGATACCCTTGCTTTCCTAATGAGAATGGGAGTCGCGTAGTACATATTTCACACATTTTTCCTCTGGAAGCATGCAACAAACAGTGAGAAAATGCTTAAAAATATCAATTGAATCGAATGAAGTAAAAAAATGAGCATTTTACGCAAGTAGTGCAAACTTACGTAGATATATGTTTTGCGACAAACGTGTGATCGTTGTATATATGAAGTTTCTTTCCACGTTTTTTCCATTTGCCACTTTCGGCTAAATGCGGTGGAACCAAATAGTACCTGGAAGTAAAGTACATAAATGTCAAGATGTGAATTTAATTACTTTCGGTCATATATCATCATCGTATCAATATCATTATTTTCACGTACTTTCGAATCCTATTTTCCATGCATTCAATGACCAAGGTGGAATTTTCATGAACGTATGTTGTAGTAGAGTGACCGCTGATTGCAGATAGCTCTGAAACCGAAGATCTGGCAGAACCTAATCCACTACCAATGTTCAAGCGACCCTGTGACAGTAAGCTCTGTCTATCAGCCGACACCGATCTTTTAAAAATATCTTCTTTATCAGACGAAGAAGGCTTCTCTTCATCTGTTTCTGTTCTATTTTCACCAGTAACCACCGAGTGGGAACGGGTCTTTGATAAGCGTCTGCGAAGAGATGTGAAAATGTCGCCTTTTCTCGTTTTTCTTCGCCCACGATGATCTGAAAAATACGGGTTTCAAAACCAATTTCATTATAATATGATCTTCGAAACAAATGTACTTTTAATTTAATTTGGGTGCAAGTACTTACCTTCACCGTACTGTCCGGGTATCCCACTGCTACTGCCTTCCTCTGAGTTGTTGATTGAAGCCTAAAAGACAAAACGTTACAGACAAAGATTATTGAGTGCACAAACTTGACCTTTAAATTAGATTAAGGTATTATTTGTACTTGTGTACTTAATATTAATCTGCCTAAGGGCCAATAATTAACTCATAACGGACCAATGAGGGTTAGCTTTGAATTGTTATATATCATCAGTTTCACCAGTTAATATTACACAACAGAAAGTACTTCAAAGGGGCAATACAAGAAAGTTAGTTTACAAGCGTTGACGAGCGCTACTACTTTCTCAAATAGCGGATTGTTCTGCATTAACATTTTAGTTGTCTAACCTTCTTCAATACAGAAGATATATGATCATCAGAATCATCATCAACTTCAGTATATGAACCGTCAGACATTTTCTCAATCTGATCCACATCATCACCAAATTGAACACAGACATCATAGATTGTGATAGAGGTCCAACGTGAAACAATATTTTCGAACGACAAACCGGATTTTTTTCACCGCACGATAGAGGACAGTGAGTTGAGAAAACAAAACAAAACATGTAGCAGATAAATTACTGTTAATTAAAAGCAATATCAAAAGAGCAATCACGAATAAATGTAAAAAGTAGAAAAATCAAAGTTCAAACAAGATACATAAAGAAAAAAATCATTATAAAGAGTAATATAATAAATTAATGTAAGTATAATAGCTGATACACAAGTATATATATTTTACCTTAACTATCGGCCTAGATAATGGCGGAGTGAAATTAGAGGGAGGAAGGGGATCCTACTCGAGTCAATGAACATGTGTACATAATTTTAAAACATTCAACAAAAATACGATAAAACCACTTCATTACAAGCTCATTAGAATAAACTGCAACAAATAAATCATTAGTATAAACCGATTTAACAACTGTAAAAACTTTATAAACTATATGCACAAAAAACTGCTCAAATATGTACTTAATGTTCAACAAGTTGAGAGACCACACACCACGATACGTTGAGAAAATAAAAGCAAATTAAAAACAATACTTCATTTAACAGCGAATAAAGAGTTACAGTTGTTAGAAAGATTTGGAAAATAGAATTAAGATGATCATATAAAAGTTGGAATATTTTAGTAAGGATCACGTTCACACTAACCCTCTGAACCGCATGAATTATCAGAGTGCTTTTTTCAGCATTAGGAACAACATTCCGTTCAAACTCTTTTATTACGTTTTCAGTAAAAGCCCCTGAGTTGGCGTCTGGAGGTTTCGTAAAAACGGTTCGTGTTGTTTTAATTAAATTCCCATTAGGTGATACCTTTTCAGTGATTTCATGAGATTTAAACTCCTTTTCATCCAGAAATGTAAACTTGGAAGCGTGAAAGAAAAAGATACAATATGAAACATTTAAATTGGTACAAACACATAAAATTAATTCAATTTCAGCAGGTATTTGGTATTTAAGTGGGTACAATACTTGAACTTCAATTGCTCCTGTAAAGTTTTCCGACATTTCCATTTTACGAGACTTTAGTGGCAATACTCGAGTTTTTTCACTTCCAATATCGTCCATTGATATTATGTTGCACCCCAAAAATCTGCTACCTACTCGATCATGCACTTCAAATACAAGTTTTCCTACACCGGGAACAACATTACTGAAAATTTAAAGGAAACAGAAAATTACAACATGTGCCATAATTAGACATAATATTATACAGACTTTAATTACTAAATGGTTTAGCAATAAATAATAATAAAATGCAATGGCTACGTACAAGACAAAATTTTCATTCCACACAGGACTTTGTTTCTCCTGTACAGTGGTCTGGAACTTTTGTTGAGGATCATCTAATTCTACAACTACGTACGGTTCTGAGCAGCCTTTCAGAACACCCAAATCCGTTCCACGTACAACTTTGACAAGTAAATATTTCTTTGAATTATCATCTACAAGAGGGGACAACTCAGGGGCTACAGGGAAGTCCTGAAGGCGGTCCAACTCCACATCTACTACAGTATTACGTAGTGTTGCGGTAATGCGGTCAGCAATGCTCTCAATGTTCTTCGAATCCAGTTCTTTGCTTCCCTTTGTCGGACTATTACCAGTGATAGACATGCATATTTCTGGCCATCCATCCAATTTGACTACTGCCACCTTGTTCTTCGTTTCCAGCATTGTACTCAATCGGCCATTCAATCGGTCCACGTTAAATTCACATCTCTTCATGCCAAGTTCTTTTGAGGATACGGTGATCTCTCCTTTCATTTTTACTTCCAGATCAGATGTAACTTTCTGTGTGTAAAATAATTGAAAAAAAACATGTCATTCAGCATGCCATCCATTCAAAATAAGGGAAAACCAAAAAATTGCAAGTTACTATTATTACCACAATATTCGGTTTGACACATTCAGCAAAAATGTTTGATAAACTTATATTGTTCTCATCAATAGAAACATTCACGACAGCTATGGACAAGTCATTCTGCAAAACAGAAAATAGACAAGCATTACAAATTATTAGTCTTTTAAATTTTACGCATGAGTAAGCACTTAAACAAAACTCAAACCTTTTTATCCACATCCCTCAATGATCTATTCATGGCGTCGACAAACGCTTCTCTTACTTCGTCCCACGACCGATTTTGGGAGCTTCCAAACAGCCAATCGTAGCATTTCGTAACGTATTCGACAACGTCATTGTCTGGACCACTACAAGGAGACGAGAGTTCTCCTCGAATAGCATCTCCAAGGAAAGAGCTGGCATCAAAGCTGGAATCGAAATCTTTAGCAGAGTCTTTTGACATTCGTCTTCTTCGTAACGGTCGGTGAGGTCTATTCGATTGAATCACTTTTGGTCCAGTAAGAGTTTCTACAATTTTGGTACTGCTGACCGCCCCTCTTGCCGCGCCATTTGAGGTGGTCTCGGTGGGAGTAGCCGATTTGATGTCTGTAGTAGTAGAGGAAGTAGTCGGTTGTTGGTTCACATCCTCTTCGTTTTTGGGCTTTTTAATGAAGCGAATGTAGAAAAACTTAATTGCGGCTATCGCCAAAAAAACGAAAATCACCCAGCCTGTAAGCAACATGCTGATCGTATCCATGTCTCGGTTACTTCCCATACCTGAAAATTCAAAAATAAATAATTTTTAGCTTTTTTTGTACTGCTTTTGATTTGGTCACTGCAAATTCATTAGCAAAATTTGTTCTATAATTTTAAAAAACCAACCACCAACTATTTCACAAAACAGGTCATCGACCCGCTCAGCTAAGTCTTCTTCAAACATTTTAACTTTTGAAAGACAGATTGAGCAACAATTCTAGGAAATTAAACGGTTTATGCAAAACACCTCCAAACTTTAAATACTGTATTATAAAGAAATCGTCATCATGGGATCTAGAGCAGCCTGATCAATCGATTTACTTCCAATAATATAAGCTAAAATATTCGTCCAATATTTACTAAAAGTCTTCTTTAAAGGTTCAATACTTGTGAATGCGTACTAACTACCTGCCGCATGCAAACATTTGTGGCATGCAATATTTCCTTTCGATTTCTGATTTTATGATCATTACATACAATCACAACATCATAAAAATGCATAATATACAAAAAATATTATATAAAGGTTAATGAAAGAGAAACTACAATAGGGACGCTCTATCATCGGTGGGACTCTAGAAATATATGGCACTAAAAATAATATCGCATAACTTAATGTAATGCATTTTTCTGTGTATATTCTCTGTTCCGGAAGCTGCCAGTAAACTCGCCAAAAATAGTACACAAGTAAATTATATGCACGTATGTAGAGAATCTAGACTCGTTGAAATTGATTTCGTTCGTGAATAAGCTCATATACTTACGAGCGACATAGATAACATAGTATATTAGCGTTCTTTTGCTTACGTTTGCTCCGTTGTTTAAAGAAGCTGTTCGCATCCAAACCAGATGGGATGCAGTGCTATTCCCAATGGCTTGGAAATTGGTAGGTGGAGTATTGGAATTGCCTAATGCCTACATCCGACTTGGAAAATTTTTTGCAGCTATTTCGGATTCATGAATGTCGTTATTCACTTCTGCTCATACAAGAATGCATTCAGCATAATATGTTTCCACATATTGGAAAGAGACAATGGAAAGTAAAAGTGTATTTGGTTGCTGGTTGCAATCCCTCCTTTGCTATTACAGAAAATTGTTCTGAAAGCCCGGCTTTTATACTGATTAGGAGACATACACTAACTTCCTCTTCGAAGTACTAGTTTCATTCATGAGCGGAAAATTCCTTAGTATAAAAGTAGAACACGGGCATATCCAATCAATTTTATCTTTTGTCTCGCCTTATTAAAGCTATCGAATTGTCAAAAACTTCATTAGTAAAATTAAATCGCAATTATTGTAATTACAGGAGCGATTAAGACGAATTGTTCTACTTCACACAGATACAAAAAATATCTACAGCCTACAACAACACATAGTATTACACTACACTTTCAACATACCATCCATCCTTTACTCTCGAACGTTGATGAGTTCTATTATTAGCAGCTCACTTCTAGCACATTATTCATACAATGTGAGATGATGAACGATAAAAAGTACATACATTCCTCAAAATTTTACAAGGAGTGATTTATATCGTTGGATTTTTGGAAGCAGTCATTCTAGTAGATTGAAATTGTTTCACAGATTAGTGTTGGAGTATGAGTAGGAGTACAAAGGTTAACCCTGGAATTTATCAATCGCTTCCTGGGAATGTGAACCTTACACAATGGAGTTTCAATGTGAATGAGTAGACGTAGAGGCCGAAACGATCGTTGTAAACACACTTGACACTGAAAATTATAGTTTGAGAAATCCGGTTAAATATGTATGTTTTTTAATCTACAGGATTTTTTAAATCGTTAATATTATATTTAATGTGTATATTATTTACCTGGTATTGAAAGTTAGAAACAATCCATGAGGTTAGTGAGAGTATTTTATTTTCGAATAAATAAATTATGCTCGAGATTGCAGTCAGTATAAAGGGTACAGGTAACAACAAGCGACTAGACTATGGTAAACAGATCCAAAGGTTAAAATAATGCACGAATGAGATTCTGAAAGACAGAAGCAAATTCAAAACAAAATCAAAACACCGATCAAGGTTACTTGCACTTGTAAATTACTTTTTTTTTTCTTTCTCAAGAGAAACTTGACACACATTGCATTTCTCATAAAAAATTCAAAATCCTAGATTAGTTCATGTAACGTAAAACTGACCTTGATCCCTTAACAAATTTACAGCATATAAGTTCTTGTTACATCTCTATTTTGGGTATGCGGAAATGGGAAGCTTTCTCAAACTTGGATCGGATACAGAACGCTTGACAAACATCCTCTTCCATATTTAAACAGCATAAGAGAGATGATGCTTTTTCCATCCCTTTTTCACTCTTGGCGTAACCACTTCCATACTTCCATATAGAGTACCTAAAATATTAAACCAAAATAGAAGATACATTTTAATACTATATATATTTTTGTTTGCATTTCTGCAGTTTCTAGTTTCTCTGTGTAGCATTCCACCTAGAAACTACGGTACATACATGCAGCAAGAAAAAATGCCTGGAAAGCATATATATTTTCATTTCACTTTCAATTTATAAGCCTTCCTACATAATATATGCCATTCCTCAACTTCCTCCACACTGTAAATTCAATACAACTTCAATCTACGCTAGGGAGAAAGCGAGAACACAGAAAAGTCACCATGAGACGTCCGAGAAAACAAGTGAATCTCGGGGGATTTAACAAATTTACACTCGGGTCTTCCCGACTGCAGTATTGATTTTTCCGATTTCTCTTTTTCAAAGCATCTTTGTCACCCAAAGCAGCAATATTGCTGCGTCTATGTGCAAACGGGGGAGAGAATGGAACACACACGCCAAAACTCTGGTGATCCCACTTACTAACCTATAGAGAGGGTCGGCAGCAGGGAACGACTGGTTTGGTTCGAAAGATCATGATGATGATGATGCTTATGATTACATAAGAGCATCATGATCGCGTGCTGCTTCTAATAAAATCCTGATTCTCCATTCTTTTATAAGGAAAATTCATTCCAGAAACATGGAAGTAATCAAATTTAACCCACTCTCTGATATATCCTATGCAAAAGTTCCCATAATATATTTTAACTCTCAATACTGACACCACTGCAGTGTTCTTGCGCGTTCGTGTTGCATAACATGGCATATCACAAAATAAAAAAGGAAAGATGTCTCATGATGACCGTGACACATTGACTTGAAAGTCTATTGTTGCAATTGCAACAAGCCGAAAGTATGCGCATAAAGGAGTGTAGGCCTGCATAATGATATCATGGGAGTGTATACTAATTGTTGTAAAAATGGGCTCGGTAAGAAATATAACATTACATTCAAGAAGCCAAGCTCTTCAACAGACAGAACGAACAGGATGTTCGTGATAGACACTGGCACTGAACATACCTCAAAACACCTTATAAAATGACCGACTTCTATTGATGATATTCATGCGAGAGTGTGTATCATGGGAATTTTAATACACCGTACTTCCTTCAGTGCCTAGTCGGTATCATTGAATCCGTCCGTATAGAAAAAAAGTGTATCATCCACCATAACTTCAGCAAAAAGTTCTAAAAATAAGCTGAGCAGTCTATTTTGATAAGAGATTCTCTGTTGATTTCAGTGTCTGTTTTTCTTGGTGCATGTCAATATGTAAATTAGCACTATAAAAGCAAAAGTAGAATCGAACCTTATTACATCATGTCATCATGTTGACTGCAGTTTTTCCGCATAATGCTGTTCTTGACAGCCGTACCTGACCTATGCAAAAATGCTAATAAAAGTAAAAATGTCTCTGCACAAGTGGCAATGCATTAATAAAAGTAAAAATACATTGTGCATAGAGCTTTTAAAAATGTCACTTTGACTGTGTCTATCTTGTATCTCTATTCTAAATCATTTGATAATGAAGCTTACAGGTGAGGTCAAACCTGGCAATTAGATATAAGTAATGCAATTAGTGTGCAATGATTCTATAACACTCATAACTACAACTAGGCAATTAAAAATATGTAGGTATATAATTACGTAGGGCTCACTAAAAATGGGACTAACCCAACTGCTTCTTCCTAATCGAACAAGGCTCAGGAAAATTTAGAATCCATTGTCCATTAGAGGAATCATTACTGACAATCAGTAACGATTCCTCCAACTTGATCCAACCGCGCACGCCGTAAACTTTGACGATTTTAATATTCCGAATAATTAAATTGCGCTACAAGGAAACTGGTAAGGTCCTTCACACTCACAATAGTCTAATCACAGAACTCAGACAAAAATACATTATTGAACTCATGCTAAAAAGTAAATAAACAAATAACAGCAGGTGTGCAGTGTGAATGCCCAACAATGCAACGTGGTGTGATGCGACAGACAGAAACACGGGAAGAAATGGTATTCTCGCAATAATTGAAAACTCTCAATGCTTAATGCTCATTGACTCACACGAAGATTTAATTCCATGTATTGTTGCGTTTGCATTCAGTTAAACTTCAATCGTTTCGTTTTCCTTCAACAATGAATGAATGACAAATGAGAATCCACAAATGTTCTCCATCTACCATTTAAAAAAATTGAGAAACTCGGTTTTACATTCGTATATTGTGATATGCTAAGTTCATGATTCATGATCTGGATTGATGAAAGGATGCCCTGGCATATTACAACAATTAAACTCAGATATTTGAAAAAGTTCGCTCTACAAAATGCATGCAATGCTTCTTAGCTTACTGTGAAAGTGTGAAGTAGTACAACTGTCATGCATTTACATAAGCACGAAAAATGTGATTTGAAGCAAAATATATGTTTAGTTGCGATTTTACATACTGTTCGTTCCTGTGAAAGGCTTTCCCAAGTAGCATTTTTGCCCGTTATCACGGGACGGGTACAAAAACAACAGCTTAATAGTTTTAATTTGCAATGGATACGAACACTAAAGACACCAAATTATATATACATAATATATGCACTATGCACTCTACTCGATACTTTCGACTTTGGAATAAAATCCACGGCTGAGGCGTGTCAAAATCACAGGTGCACTAAAATTACGACCAACTAAGGTTACACATTCAATTACAGTAATAAATGATGACAATTTGTTGCTTACATACTCAAATTGCAAAAACGCCAATTACGCATAGAATATTCACTTTTTGATGCAGTACACAACGCACAATGACAAAAGTATTCGTGAGCCAATGTGTAGCCAATTCAGATTTGATACAATAGGCTTCTGTCCTAACAAACAATTCGCACACGTAACGTAAGAATAAACGAAGCTAAAGCTAGTTTCCTGGTCAAAAATTATAATGTTGCGAAACAGCCAGTTACAATTTCACAAATCTAAATCTATACTTCTCTGAAACAATTTGGAGTATTATCTATGCAAAATAAACCATCAAAATTCTTCATTACCTGGCAAATGACCTCAATTAATTATGTATTTGCATGCTACATTTCCAGCGAACTTATTTAACTTTTTTACCTTTGATAAATAAAGACGAGGCCATGGTAGAAGCAGAAGCTCCCAATCCAATCAGTTAGTTTAAGATACTGAACTTGAATTGAGCCTCGAGAAAACTTAAATCATCCACGAGATGATGAGTTGATGAGATGAATGAGAATGATGAGGTAAAAAAATGCAGCTCAACGGCAGCACATGCGATGTGAATGAGTTTATTCATTGGAATCGGAAAGAGAACTTTGGAATTCCTATTCAGTTCAGACACAGTTTAATGGCCAATTCCAAATCACTGTTGAATGATGATTCATTTTATAATAAAAAGAGTGTCTTTATCTTCCGAAAATTTTGCTATAATGAAGTAATTAAATTTGTATTGGGGTTAACACCGTATCTTTGTGTCATGACCGTGATAAAAGTATACACAAAAGGTACAACTTATGTATTCGTATGCAGATATTCCTCTGGAAATCTTTAAAATGCAAAGAGAGTTTATTCATAAAATACAAGTTTGCGAGACGCTCCAAAAACCAATGTTTTGGCAATACGACACACATAAATGCACATGACATGTAACAGACATGCGCTGGCTGCTGGAGTGAAAAGAGATCAAAGAGTAGAGCACTGTACAAAATGATGTTAATGAAAAATATTACTGATTATTTCTTACTTTTTCAGCACTTCATTATCAAAACATCTCATGACTGACGGCTGTGTCACCAAGTGTCAGGTCGTTGCCGAGATGAAACATTGCCGTGTTGTTCTATGCACTCCAGAAGATGAACTTTTTCAGCTGGATTTAAAATGTTGGATTGGAATACACACCTAAATCCAGAAGGGAAATAACTTATGTCATGCGCAAATGCGACACATATCACACTGGCTTTTGCTTCACAATTCCAACGATAGCAGATTTCGTCTTGTAGACAGGAAGCTTTCCTAATAAGCAGGTCTTCCATAAGGCAGTTCAAAGTGTCAATAACAATTCATTTGTGACATGCACACATGGTATATTAATTCATTCAATTCACTGCTATTCAAAACTTTTTTTGCTGTTAAAAAATTGATTACATATTGCATAATATTACTATAAAAACTGTTTTTATAGGAACGATACGTTTACTCACGTATGGCAAATTAATCTATAAACGCACTCCTTGGGTCTTGAATAGCGGATTTCCGTGCAAGTGGGAAACAAACTCTGTAATTAATTTCTTATGGTGTTTTCTGTTTCCTAAATATGCATCACCTTTGGTAAAAACGTTTGGGACTTTTGTAGATGATCCTTGTTAGGTATTTAAAAAGTATACTTTACTGACTGGCAATGTAGTTTGAAATGAGTCAACTAGGTATATATGTTTATGTTACTTTTGTCTTTCAATGTTCTATGATTTTTAACATGACAATTGGAACTTTACAGAATATTTACATTTCTCTCAAGAGACTAATATGAACTACAGCTTTGGAAATAGCTAATTGCAATGGGGTTTTCTGCTGAGTATTTATTTTAAGCCAAATATCTTTCCTACTTAGTCCGTGACAAATCAGTATTACTGAAAATGTTTTATGTGGTTATTAAAGAATAGCTGTACTTATCGTTAGTGGGAGTGCGGCAAGAAGCTGACGCTGATGAATGACAGAATGTAAAATCCAGTAATAATAGCAACCCATAAATGGCTGAAATATGATTTACAAATTAAACAAAGCTTCTAATGCCATTCAAATATGGTATTGTACACAGCATATCGTCATACTACTACAGATGAAGACGAGTTTATTAGGGTTATGTCATACAAGATATGATTGCATGATGACGATGATGTAGAGTCACTAGTACGAAATAAAATGCTACGAAAGTAAAAAGTAAATACGTAATGCAAGGACGTGTTTTAAATACAGAAATAAGCGTTCAAGGTCATTCTCCAGAACACATATTCTTTAAAGAGTGGATTTTTATCCGTTTACTTATACTGCCTCCTACGCAATGCAATAGTTAATGAGTTGTGATTGTGACAAAACCAGAGGTGTGAAAATCTGTATTTTGTAAAACATTTGAAAATGTGACAGCAGGTTTTATATATGTGTGCAGATTGCATATCACTAGCTCAGATGTAAATGCTCAATGTTTGGTTCTTCAAAAGCAGTACAAACACATTAATTAGGGAATAGCACATTTCATATTTCATTTTGGATCCACTTGTCCAAACAACTGTGATGTGCATGCTACCAACAGAGAGGGTGAATTGAACTCAATTCATCCTGTGAGATAGAGGGATTCGTAAGCACAGTTTTGGTCATAAATATTGTTTGGAAAAGTTATTCCATGACCTATGTAAACATCCATTTAATATTCGCACATAATTGGTTTTCCTAATCCAAAATCAGTCGATCCTCGGTAATTCCGTACCGGATAGTCGCGGATAGTTAAATCATGCCGGAAATGGTGGGTTATCCGTGCATTATCGCAAATCGCGCAATTTTGGGTGTTATTCCTTGGACAGCAAGGAATTACTGATTCAGAAAGTGTATTTTTGTTTGATTTAGAATTTAGAAGTAAACAGCTATCTGACAACACTTTTAAAGATTGATAAGAGACATAACTTAGAAACTCCCTTTATTATGCAAGTACATATATTGTTAAGTTGGAACATCAGATATGTCAAAATAAATTATGTTCATTACTTTGCTGTCATCAACGATACAATAGCAAAAAGTGCTTCCCACTATTCTAAAAAATGTATTTGTGAATTGTATGGCATGCATATAGCTAAATGGGCATCCACATTTTATAGGTCTCTGCCCTTCTTGAACTCGAATGGCAAATGTTTGGCAAATCCTACTTAATTATGAATGTTAAAGTGCGTAGTGGCAGCACATTCAAAAACAAAACAATAATTTATTGTTCAAAGGATTTCTGGCCCCAGTTGTTACACAATCACATTCGTTAATTATGATTATGAATGATGAAGCATTCATAAAGAAATTCAATTATGCAACAAGCGTTCACTTTGCTTGTTTTCGGACACCCACGTCACCCTAATGAATTTGATGTTAATGGTCTTCTGATGACTTGATGTTGGTGCTTACCGCAAATAAATCGTTAGAAAATGACCAAAATGCACGATGTACTACACACGGAAATCACGGAGCTCATTTTAATGCTTAATATGTGATAAAGTAAAACAATTATCAGATACAAATTTTTTTCTAGTGAAGTTGAAGTTTTTTATTTCAAAATTAATTTTCAATATTCAGTTCTAGTACATTGCTAATTAAAAATTTAGGTATTACCTATAATTGTGCATCACTTTCACAATGATTTAAATTCGAGGCGGTAGGAACTATCCTGTCACGTTTTGGTGAGAAAACACAAAGTCTGTTGAGTGTACCATTCAGAAAACCGTTGAAATGAGAAAGAATTGGTTTTACATAGATCCTAACATTTTTAGTAAGTAACTACCTATGTAAATGTAGGGGTGTGAATTATTCACTTACAAAGCAAGAAAAACAGGAAGGACTAGGACTACATTTTACCTTATTATATTTATGACCACTGTACATTACCGTTTTAGTGATATTAAGTCATCGTGTCATTTATAAGTTCTTGCATACTGACCAGAAGAAGATTGAAAGGTATCAACTATGTAAACTCGCATTGATGATTCATCATGATTCGTTACGATTTATAACTGGAAAATTGAGCTCTTATCCACTATAACCCTTGGAAGGAGCACCATAAGAATTGCTTGGTGGAGGAGGAGCTCCATAAGAAGGATTAGGTTGAGCTGGAGGTGGTGCTCCATAACCGCTGGAGGGGGAATCTCCTTTGAGGAAATATACTGTTGGCTTCTGAGGAGCAGCTTGTTGACCCTTGTAGTCAGCAGTGAGTTGATGAGTTGCTTGTTGTGGCAAAACATAAACCTTTGTTTGTTGACCTTGGGCTCCAGAACCTTGGACAAG